>PVJS01022579.1:0-30401 GCA_004027185.1 Glis glis
GAACCCGGATCCTCCAGTCTCCGCCTCCCAAAGTACTGGGATTACAAGCGTGCGCCACCATGCCCGGCTCTCAAAGTAAATTCATTAGCATAAGTCTCAGAAAAATCAGCTCATACTTGAGTTTTGTTCATGTTTCACTAACTAAATGCTCACTCTCTGACATTTCTACCTCTAAGAACTTGGGATAATCTAATAATATTCAGCATTTCTTGGTTTGGTTCTTTTATTTTTCAAGGAAGGAATTGAGTGAATTAAATTAATTATTGCGCCTTTTGACAAGTCCAGAATTAAGACACTATAAGATTTGTATAATTTTGTGTATTCAAATTATATTTACCAATAAAAATCAATACCCTCCCATTGCTTACTTTCCAGACCCTCCCAAGGACAATGGCGGTTCAGAAATCCTCAAGTACTTGCTGGAAATTACTGATGGAAATTCTGAAGGTGAAGATTTTAGAAATTGTTTTATACAAATGCAGTAGTAGCCCCTATTCTAATGTAGCAAACATCTCTATAGTAATAGTAGGTGATCATTAATTCTAATGATAGAGCTATTACAGTAAACAAACTTGAATCACATATGGGCAGTTTTCCACTCCCAAACACTGCACCAGAGATCAGAGTCTGCTTGAAATGTACATTTTTGTCATCTTTTTTCTATTTTCTATTGTTTTGTTTTTTGTTGTTTTATTTTGATACTAGGGATTGAGTCCAGGGGCATTCTACTCCAAGCTACACCTTCAGCCCTTTTTATTTTTTGTTTTGAAACAAGGTCTCACTAAATTGCTGAGGCTGTCCTTGAACCTGCGATCCTCCTGTCTTAGCCTCCCAAGTACTGGGATTACAGGCATGATCCACCGTGCCCGACAACTATATATTTTTTTTAACCTGAGCTCCTACTTAATAGAATAAATAATATAAGGTTTTTGTCCCCTAACTTGACATACTTTTTCTGAAATTCTCATAAGCAAAGTTGTCAGAAGTAACTTAATCAGAAAGGATAAAGTTGGGCCAGGTATGGTGGTGCACGCCTGTAATCCTAGTACTTGTGGGGCTGAGGCAGGATTTCAGGCTTGAGATCAGCCTCAGCAACCTAGCAAGACCCTGTTTGAAAACAAAAACATAAAAAGGCCTGGGGTGTAGCTCAGAGGTTAGGGTTCAATCTCCAGTACTACACACACACACACAAAAAGAAAGAATAACTTGGAGAGAATAAAGAAGTTCAGTACTACAGCTTGCCATGTATGGTAACAAGCAGCATATAGATCCTGGGCTCTAGTTACTAGTTTCATCTTCATACTTTTACAACAAATTTAGAAAATGTCTTTCAGTCTTCATTGTGACTTTTGAGTTAGATTATTTATTCATTACAAATCATACTATGTGGATTAAAGTGGTACAGTGTTAGAAATTCCTTAATGCCTTTTTACATATTATGTTTTCTTTCTAATGAAAATTCACTAGCTTTTACAAGAAAAAGCTTGCCAGAACATGAAAAATGACACATAATCTCACCACTATAATACAACTGCTACAACCATTTATTTTTAAACAATGATACATGCATATGGCAGAAGAAAAGCAGAGAGTTGATAGTAACTTTTACAAACAAGTAGTGCTCATATGTGGCTTGCCTTTCATTCTATGCTGTGACAGCTACCTGGAGTATTTAGTTTTTAAGCCTATCAGGTCTTATTTTAAGCTGAGGGTACAAGGATTCTTTGAAATGGACACAGCTGTTCTTAACATAAAATCATATTCTACACTAGAAGACTTATGTAAGTATTTTACATTAGGAAAACTACGTAGGAGAGAAGTCGTGTATATGGCAGTGGCTCATTACAAAAATTTAAGAATGTTCTGCATTCTCCTGGCTTTCTGAGCTGCTGAAGACAAATCAAAAGTGTGGTTCAGAGCTTACTATTAACAGCTCTGCCAGTGCGTGCATGCGTGTTTAATTGAATCTTTGTGGTTGTGCTGGCTCCCGTCCCCTTCTCAGTACAGGTTTCTGACTACTGATACCAGGATAATGGTCTTGATGATTCCCTTCTCATGTGGCTCTTCTCCTATGGTGACTTCATTGTCAGTCAACCTAATTAGTAGCTAAGGGGCTTTGTGGACATTGCATAGTAGAATATGGAGTAGAGTAAGCATATTTTCCCTCAAACAACCTTTGGAGGAAAAGGCTTTTGTAAAGTCATCAGCTGGAAGCAGCATGAATGGGGCAAGACACAGGAGGGAGACGTCCCTCCGCCCCATTCCTCCACCCCATCAGTGAGACAGGCAGCCCTGGGGCTTTGCCCCAAGAACATCGGCAGCATCCGGCACCCAGCCTCCTCCAGCCACCCTGCTTTCTTTTTTCTCCCCTGAAAAGTGGCGGACAACCTGGTCACACCAGTGTTCATCTCTGTTGCCCTCCCAGGCGATTTTGTCTTTTAAGTGGGGCTCTATGAAGACCGCATGCCTTTACCCAACACACTCAGTACTGGAGGGATTCACTCACTGTGACCTCCAGGCAGAAAAGAGCGGGAGAAGCCCTCCACAGCACCCAGACCCGCCAGAGCCCCAGCCCGGCAGACAGCACACATGGCTCCCCTGCAGCCTCCTCACTAGACGCGTTTCACAGCTTGCTCAGTGCCATCCTGTCTCCTCACACCCCTCCTCCTATGCCAGCTGCAAATGCCACATGGTTTCCGACACCCAAACTCCTAGTCATGGATGTAATCATGGTGAGTGCATGTGGTCTAGCCAGCAGTAATAGGTATTAAAATGACTCCAAGCCGGGCATGGTGGCACATGCCTGTAATCCTAGTACTTCGGAGGCTGAAAGGATCGCAGGTTCAAGACCAACCTCAGCAACTTAGTGAGACTCTCAGCAACCTAGTGATACCCTGTTTCAAAAACAAAAAATAAAAAGGGCTGGGGTATAGCTCAAAGGTAGAATGCCCCTGGGTTCAATCCCCAGTACCAGAAAAGAAAAAAAATGACTCCATGTTATTTCAGTGTTTAACTTTGTAAGGATGTGGGAAGAGGACGCTTTGCTATTTTAAAAACAAGAAGAATAGGTGATGTTTGTTTTCATGGAGACCACTTAGAGCTCTGTCTTATTGATAATGGTTGGTGCTGTGACATTTCTCACATGTGAGTCTTGTTTTACAGCCAGTCAGTGGGAAGTGGCATACAGTGGGTCAGCTACGGAACACGCACTCACCCACTTGAAACCGGGCACTTTGTACAAACTCCGAGCGTGCTGCATCAGCACTGGTGGGCACAGTCAGGTGGGTTTGTTTCTGTGTGAAGTAAATGTCTCTGATCCAGTTCCAACAATCTCCATCTGTAACGTCAGAATAAAGTCGCTGCTTAAAGAATGTGCCATAGTATCACCGCAGGAAGTGGAAACTACACGTGTTTGAATTGTGCTTTGGAGGACAGGAAAGATAGGCCCAGATGATTCTCAGCAAAATTGTGATACTTTGAGGGACATTTGTCACTCTGTTACTTCCCAGAAGACTTGGGCATAATTACATGTAACAGTTGAAAATTGTCTGGTATCTGCATTAGCTAATAGTTATCACAATGAAAGAAAAGTATAGAACTTAGTCAAGACCCTCCTGCCCAACTCTGCCGTTTCCATACCTTCCTCAAGGTTCTTTACTGCCATCTGCTGCGAAAATGTTCTATAGGCGACCAAGCCTCCAGCATCTCCTATAGTAGTGCCCAGTGCGCAGGCCTGTGGGCAGCAGCCCATGTGACTAAAACTGTCCCATTAACATGCCAGGAGCCTTAGTTTCAACCACATGTTGTTCTTATAGACTCAGAGTCACCTAGCAAATGCACATGAAATAACTGTCCTCCCCAGAAACAGTTGTCTAAGTGGCTTTAACCTGTATTCAGAAAAGTGAGTGAGATGCTCAATGGTAAGATAGGTTTGCACTGTAGAGCTATTTAACATGATGATTTGAAGCCACTACCATCCAGAGAGAGGGCAAGAGGAGGAGAAATGGTACCATTTAGCCCTATGCTGGGTTGACTCTTCAAGAGGATGCCTGCCATTTGAAAGCCTAATTTTTCCATCAGTCTGCCTCTCATGTTTCCTTTCATTTATCTTCACCACCACAACCCCCCACCACAGCTCACCCCAAGGATAGCAGTTGTCTGGCATCTAGATTGCCCAGATAGAGAGACACCCCCTGGAAAAAAGGTTCCACTAGAACCTTCTTCGGCAGGGCCAGAGCTCTGGGATGCCTCCCAGGGTGGAGTCTCCAAGTCAGAGCCAAGGTGATCAGGCTGTACTGCTTGAATGTATACAGCCCACTCTCTGCACCACTTCTCAGAAAGAGATGGAGTTCGGTTGAGCTGCAGAGCAATCCTTGTTTTCCCCTATCTCAACAAGAGGGCCAGCATCCACACCACCAGCCTTACACAGCCAGATCTTCTGAAAAAAGGTCTCCTTACTTTAGCATTAGCAGAGTCTGCTGGCTAATGTCAGACTCAGTTGATTAATACTGACTTTATTTGCTTTTCTGCTCTGTCTGTGAATGGCTGGCCACTTATGACACCATTCTAAAATTTCACCCAGCTGTTGTTGTATGTTCTCTTCTGTCCTCATGAAATCTTTCTAATTTTGACTTGAAGGAAAATAATTGTGTGTTTTGGATATACAACACTCAAATCTACTAATCTGAATTCAGAAAGAATCATTCTTGTGGGCACACACCTGTAACCCCAGCTACTTGGGAGGCTGAGGCAAAATGATCACCAATTGAAGGCCAGCCTGGGCAACTTAGGGAGATTCTGACTCAAAATAAAAAAGGTTGGGGATGTAGCTCACTGTAGTATGCTCCTGAATTTAATCCCCAATACTGACAAAAAAAAAAAAAAGAGAGAAAGAGAAGGAGTCATTTTTGTTTTAACTAGTGCCATGTACAGTATAAGTCCACACTTAAAACATGAGTACACACGTGTGCAGACACTGGCAAAGATCTTATTGCATACAATAGCATGCACACATTCAATATGCAACTCCCTTTTGGTCACATTTACAGTTGTGGGGTAGAGTTTGCCTGCTTTGTAGAGGTCTCATAAATTCACAGTAACTAAGAGATGATTCTCTCTGTGTTTCTCCCACAGTGTTCTGAAAGTCTCCCTGTTCGCACACTAAGCATTGCACCAGGTCAGTGTCGACCGCCGAGGGTTTTGGGTAGACCAAAGCACAAAGAAGTCCACTTAGAGTGGGGTGAGTGAACCAGCTTTCACGTTGACATTGACAGTTTGGACAATTGGAGGTTGAGACTTAATGCTTTGTAATTTAAGTTTCAAGATTTCCTTTCCGGAAACTGTATTATTTTTTTCCTGTCGAAGATGTCCATATTTTTCTTAACCTGTGTTGCTTGGGTTCTGCCCCCCCACCTTGCTGTTGCTCAGCGAGATGGTGCCCCACATGCTGTTCACCTGTCCTCTGGCAGCACTTTTCTAGGGAACGTTCCAGAATAGCCTTTTTCAGGATTTTTCAATTTATTTATAAAGAAAAGTTGTATTCAAGTTAGAGACTAAACCTAGAAACGGTTCATAGGGTAACTTTGAACTCTTCTTCCTCTTTGTTTGTGACCACCCCGCCACTTTGTCACGTATGGGTGCTGGGGTTTTTATAGCACTGACTTTGGCTGTATTCACATTTCTCATTATCCAGCAGCTTACAGCACATAAATTGCAACTGTGAATGTGCAGAACTCTAGCAGACTACGTTCCCACCATTTATGTATGAAATATGGTTCCAGTTTTGGGTTCTGTATCTAGATTTAGCATGACCTTTGATTTTAAGTTAAAGAGATTTTTTTCTTCCCTCTATTTCTTCCCTTTACCTTGCATTAAAATGTGAAGTTTAGCCGGGCGTGGTGGCGCACGCTTGTAATCCCAGTACTTTGGGAGGCGGAGACCGGAGGATCCGGGTTCGCGGCCAGCCTCAGCGCGCGCTCTCTCTCTCTCTCTCTCCCTGTCTCTCTCTCTCTCTCTCTCTCTCTACTTAGTGAAGCCCTCCACAACTTCGTGAGACCCGGTTTCAAAATAAAGTATAAAAAAAAAATAGGGCCAGGGGCATAGTGCGGAGGTAGAACGCCCCTGCATTCAATCCCCGGTACCGCAAAAAAAAAAAAATGTGAAGTTTACCTAATGCTTCTATTATTTTGGAATTATTTTATTGATATAATTAAGTAGACTTAAATGTACTTGCTTTGGATAGTAGAAATAACTTTACTTAGGAACTTTTTGTTGATGGAGGGGTAAGAGAAATGTGAGGATGGGCCGCCTACATGAAGCTTTGCAAAAATTATAGAAAATCAGGTATGACTTGGTCAACTAGAAGCACATAAATCCTAAGATGATGAAATTCTGCGTTCCTAGATGTTCCTGCATCTGAAAGTGGCTGTGAGGTCTCCGAGTACAGCGTGGAGATGACAGAGCCCGAGGACGTGGCTTCGGAGGTGTACCACGGGCCAGACCTGGAGTGCACCGTTGGCAACCTGCTCCCCGGAACCATGTACCGCTTCAGAGTGAGGGCTCTGAATGACGGAGGGGTGAGTATGAGGCCACACCACAGTCACAAGACGGCTCAGCTTTTCTGCTTCTTCCCTCCCAAAATATCCATCCAACCTTGCCAACCACTAAAGATTTGAATATAAATTCTTATGGCTGAATTAATACTGACATCATTTCATATAGACCCAGCATTAGAAATGTTCTGCTTCTTTTGTTCTTGCATCATTCTATTAAGATAGTATTTTCTGGGTGAGGTGGTACATGCCTGCAATCCCAGTATTTGGGAGGCTGAAACAGAAGAATCACAGGTTTGAGGCCAGCCTCAGCAACTTAGTGAGACCATGTTTCAAAATAAAATAAATAAAAAGTACTGGGGGTAGCCAGGCATGATGGCACACGCTTGTAATCCCAGTACTTGGGAGGCTGTGACAGGAGGATCGCAAATTCGCGATCAGCCTCAGCCACTTAGTGAGGCCCTCCACAAGTTAGTGAGACCTTGTTTCAAACTAAAGAATAAAAAATAGGGCTGGGGGTGTAGCTCAGAGGTAGAATGCCCCTGGGTTCAATCCCTGGTTCTGAAAAAAAAAAAAAAAGGCGGGGGGCTGAGGGTGTAGCTGGGAGGTAGATGAGCCCACATGCAGTTGGCTGATCTGAGTTATCCTTTCTTGCCTCTTGCATGGATTTATTGTGTAAAGAAATTCTCTTCAGCCTTGGCTTATTCCTGTCGCACTGGAAGTTAGCCATCTGTATGGCTATAGTCATCTTCTGAGGTCCATTTCAGAGAATTTTCCTCCACTCTAGCATACTTCCACAAGTTAATATTGGAAAATCTGAGATGTTTTTGTTTTGCTTTAAATCTTTTCCCCGTATTGAAATCATAGTCACATACTTCATTAGACTGGAAATTATTTTAGACTTTGCCCAAACTCTTTGAAGAATTGCATATTTGACTGTTAAAATGGATGCTTCTGGCAGTTGTGGTTCTGTTGGAATGTGCTCAGCCTCCAGCGATGCCTGCTCCGAGCAGTGTGATCGCCGATGGACACAAAGGAAAGATGTGTGTGTGAGAGCCTTCACACAGTTGAGACGTGGGGACATGCTGAAGGCCTTACAGGACCATTCATTTTCAAAACAGAAAGTACCAGTATCTAGAAGAAATACCCAGAATTTGATAACCAGCAATTCCAAGTAGAATTTTTATGCATTTAAAATTAAACTGCATTGTGCATCTGACTTAGTTTTCTTGAATGTCCTCTGAGAAATGTGAAAGCAAAATGCTGTGTTTTGTGGAGAATTAGCATTTTTTTTTTCTGATATCACAGTAAAGGGAAAATGTTCAGTAAACCAGCTTCCTAATCCTTTTGAATAAGAACATAGACATATATAATAGACATTTACCTCTCAGGGAACTCCATATATAGGAAAAAATACACACACCCACACAACACACACACACACACACACACACACACACAAACAATTCAAAGTGAAAAACATTAGGTAATATTTTTAAGCAATTGTACTGATGATGATGTTACCCTGGCCCTTATTTAGTTATAAGGTTTTAGATGCACACACATGCACAAACACATACTCACATTCAAACCTGTGTGTGTTCTTCTCTTTCAGTACGGTCCCTATTCTGATGTGTCAGAAATTACCACTGCCACGGGCCCCCCCGGGCGATGCAAAGCACCTTGTGTTTCTTTTACACCTGATGGATGTGTGCTGGTGGGTTGGGAGGTAAGTCAGGTACATATTCTACATCAGTTTCTATTCCTTCTCCTTTACCCCCATATGGAGAATACAATGACTCTACAAAGCCAAAATGTATGCATATATGATTTTTTTTCTTCTGTGTACAATAATCTCCCTTGGCCCTTAGTTGTATCATTTAGAATTGCGGAAATGGTCAGAATGGAGAGGAAATTGAGTGTCTCTTTCATGCCTTTATTTTAGACAGAAATATCTGGGACTTGCTGCTTTCAACGTGGTCCACTGAATGTGGACATAGTAGAACTTTTTCTCAATGGGATTGTTAACTTGCTTTTCTGCTTTCCAGAGTCCCGAAAGCTCTGGCGCTGACATCTCAGAGTACAGGCTGGAATGGGGAGAAGATGAAGAATCCTTAGAACTTATTTATCATGGCACAGACACCTGCTTCCAGATAAGAGATCTGTTGCCTGCTGCACAGTACTGCTGTAGACTACAGGTAGGTTGACATTATTTAGACATTGCTCACAAGAGCAGGCGTCCTGTGGAAGATAAATCAGGAAACCAACTCAAAGGCTATCAGGAGGGATGATAGGGCAAAAAGGAATCCTTGCAAATAGAAAGAAATGTGATTGGTATTCTACAGTTAGTTTCTGCTTCTCTAAGAGGTCTAATCATGTCAAGAACAAAACTGTATTCTTCTTCGCTCTACTTTTTACTAGGTGTATCTTGCCTTTTGCTGATCTGACAGTTCATTCAGTGAATGACCAGACCAAGGGAAGGTGGCACAGCTCCTTAGGAAAGACGCCTTCTAATTCTCTGAGGTAGACAGTTCAGTGGGAAAGCCACTTATAACTGGCAAAAGACAGAAAGCCATACACCAGGTGTTCAATGGAGCCAAAACCAGATATTAATTTGGACTAATCTGCCTTAAACCGTGTCCAAGGCTGGTTATCTACCAGCTTCCAGTTGGGAGTGCAAGTAGAATAACATCAGGAGTAACGGTTCTTAGCCTGACCCCCGAGAGCGGCAGTAAGCATCGAGTTATTTTTACTTCATTCACTTAGATAAATGATTCCCCCCCTCTTTGCAAAGCTCCAGTATCCTGAGAGAATAGTGTTCTTTTGGCCACTTCTTTAAATCTGTTCAGCATCATTTCTAGAGCACTGCTTTGTGCCAGGACCGAAAGGCAATCGAAGAGCAATACAGATTCATCAGATGTGGCTGTTGACCTTGAAGAGTTCTGTCTTCACACAGTTAGATTTGAATAGACAGGGGGGCAAAGATGCCACCACTAGGTTCCCACCTGACGTCAGCAGTGGATCAGATTGTTTGTTAGAAGTACACCCAGTGTCCCAGCTTTTTGGAGAAAATATTCCCTTTATAAGTTAATTCTCCAGATCAACGGAAGCTTTTTTGTTAATTCTGAAGCCTGCTTTATCCTAAACATTTCTGATTAAGCTCTTCCGTTGTACACATCCTTCCTTCTTGAATGGAGCACCTGGGATGCAATTAACCCTTTGTCAGTGAGTCACTGTCACAGCACGCTACCTGCTCTTTATAGTAGTGATGCTGAGTCACCGCCAAAGGCTAGAGATGTGCCGCTCTCCTGTTTTGGAACAAGGCCAGATACAAATGAAGAGCTGTCTGCCGCCACGGTGGAGCTGCACTCCCCTGTGCTTCTTGAATCTTGGTGTCTCTTCACTCTGTTCTTCTGCTTCCCTTTTTTCTTTCAGGGTGTATGTTCTCATTAGCATGACTTCTCAAAACAGCATTGTAAAAGACACAATGATATGAATGCAACCTGCGTAATGATCTTACATCTCTGCATTGGCAACTAGGAGTAGAAAATATTTTTAAATGTGTATATCCAGCATAAAATAAATCAGCCCCCTGCCCCCCCAATGAGCTGGGGGAATAGCTCGGAAGTAGGATGTACCTGGGTCCAATCCCCAGTATCAAAAATAAATTGATTAAATAAGTCAGACCCTACAAAGGGAATAGTACTTCTGAGACCATCATTGGTATACTAAGGAAGTATTGCCAGGTAAAGGATCTTTTGTTTCTTGGTATCTATTGACCACATAGGAATTATATTCATTTCACATTACTATAAAGTCAGGTTAAACCCAAATAAAGTCAGGTTAAACATGATTTATTCTTTTGAATATTTGGCACCCAAAACACTAAATCATTTAATACTTATACTGTGTTTATTAACAAATCAGAGAAAGCATTTCTTGTTTTAGGAATTTTTGAACTTTATATACTTCCTTAGAAATATTTTAATTAAGAAGAAACAAAGTTATTCTATTGATATAAAGCATATTGTATATTACAGTCATACTGTTATTTAGTAAAAGATGCTTCTAAATTAAGTTCCTTTGAAAACTGGTAATAAGAAGTAGTATAAACTGGGAGTAGTGCTGCATGCCTATAATCTCAGTACTCGGGAGGCTGAGACAGGAGGATCGCAGGTTCAAGGACAGCTTCAGCAAGAAGTGAGACTCTCAGCAACCTAGTGAGACCCTTTTTCCAAACAAAAAATAAAATTGGGCTGGGGTGTGTAGCTCAGAGGTAGAATGCCCCTGGGTTTAATCCCTAGTACCACAAAAAAAAAAAAGAGGAAGAAGAGGAAGAGGTATAACTCAAGAAAGATTTTTCCATATAACCAAGCTAGTAAAAGAAAGTAGGATATCAGGTAGAATCCTGAAATAGAAAAATAACGTTATTGAAAAAATTGGTAAGATTTAAATCAGGTCTGAATATAGTTAATATTATTTTACCAATGATAATTTCTTGGTTTTGATCATTATTCTGTGGTACATAAAGTGTTAATATTAGAGCCAGGCATGGTGGCACACTCCTGTAATCCCAGTACTTGGGAGGCTGATACAGGAGGATCTCAGATTTGAGGCCAGCCTCAGTAATTTAGCAGGACAACTTAGGGAGACACTGTCTCAAAAAAAAAATAAAAATAAAAAGGTCTGGGGATGTAGCTCAGTGATGGAGCACCTCTGGGTTTAATCCCCTGTACCATACACATACACACATAGTATTAATATTAGGGAAAGCAGGATAAGAGGTATGTGGAAATTTCTCTACTATTTTTGTAGCTTTTCTGTAAGTCTAAAATTAGTCAAAATAAAAAGAGTTTTGAAAAAGTAGGAAAATGCTATTTTATTCATGATTTTCCCAGTGAGAAGGAAGAAAGGAAGCAAAGCCACCTAGTGGTGGTCTGCCACTCTGCCAGGATTTTACCAGTGAACCCGCATAATCTTTACAGTAATTCAGCGAACTAGGTGTGACATCCCCATTTTGCTGCTGAGGAAACTGGCTCGGAAAGATTAACTTGCCTGAGTTCACATATTATTTTTTAAATGATGGAGTCACAATTTGAGCTGAACTCCAGCTCTGAAAGCTGTGACCCTTTCCTTCTATTACATGATGATGTGGAGATGAACAGTGGGTTCCACAGTATCTTATTTTTCTGACCCTGTGATAAATGTATATCCAAAAATAAAATCTTTAGTGTGTGTGAGGCCCTGGATTTCTTCCCTGCCACCACAGAAAATAAAATCAAAATCTCAAAATACAGATTCTTAAAATAATTTGTGATGCAAAAATTCTTCAGAATGAGAGTCCAAATGTTGTCATGAAACAGGACTAGCTGTCACAGAATATTACTACAGATCTTCACAATGACATGAGTGAGGGCGAGTGACTTGGCCTGCTTCTGTGAAACTGACAGGAGATGTGTGTTTTGTTCCAGACCCTTGATCTCAGAGCTCAGACTCATCTGCTGTAGTTTTGTAATTTGTCCCCAAGCTTTTCTGTGGAGTAAATGAGAACTGGGTTCTAGAATCCATTTTTATAAGAAGGCTTCCAAATGTTTAAGAAAAAATGTTTGCTTTCATAACATTTATTTACCATATACCCTGTATCAGATCCTATTTCAGTTGTCAGGGATACAACAGTCAAGCAAATGGGATGCCACACATCCCTTAGGAAAGTTGCATCCTAATCAGAGAAATAAATATTTGCACAGTATACTATGTTGTTGATCAGTGCCGTGATGAGAAACAGAGCCGCCAATGGAAATAGAAGATGAGAAGGATCACGGGTTAGGCTGGGGGCAGGGCGATTACAAGTTTAAGAAGGATGTTCAGCGAGGGCTCACAGAAAAGATAACACTCGAGAAGGGCTGAGTGAGCTGGGCATTTCTAGACCCGAAGCTGAGCAAATTCAGCACCCCCATGGGACAGCAAGGGCAGACGTTCAGTAAACAGGTGGACAGTTACACTAGCCTGACAGTCAAGTTAGAGGACTGAGCTCACATCTAATTTGAGGATAGGATATTATGATTTATCTTTTAGGAGGGGTACTAAGGATTGAACCCAGGGGCATTCTACCTCCGAGCTACATGCCCAGCTCCATTTTATGTTTTATTTTGAAACACGGTCTCACTAAGTTGCTGAAGCTGTGATACTCTTGTCTTAACCTTTCAAGTACTGGGATTACAGGCGTGCACCACCACACCAGACTTGAGGATAGATATTAATGACATTTATCCCCTAGACAGGATGAAATCTCTCAGAGTTTGAGCAGAGGTAGAGAAGAGGATGTGTCCAAGGGCTGAACTCCAGCACCCAGCAGAAGTAAGAGATCAGGTGTCAGGCTGGGCGTGGTGGTGCACACTTGTAATCCCAGTACTTGGGAGGCGGAGACTGGAGGATCCGGGTTCGTGGCCAGCCTCAACTACTTAGTGAGGCCTCTGCAACTTCATGAGCCCCGGTTTCAAAATAAAGTATAAAAAAAATAGGGCCAGGGGTGTAGCTCGGAGGTAGAACCCTTCTGGGTTCAATCCCCGGTACCACACAAAAAAAAAGAGATTAGGTGTCAGCCAGAAAAGGCAATTGAGAAGCAGTAGCAGGAAAAGTAGGAGAAATACGCACAGGGGTCCTGGAGACCAGGGGGATACCTGCCTGAAAAGAGCTATCAACTCTGACCTGTGAAGTCCCTGGGGACTGAGGATTTTCATCAGGTCAATCTCTGAAGATAAGAGTTTCTGATATGAGTTCGTCATTCACATGGGAAACAGCACAGACCATTTTTAAAATCCCTGTTGCTGTTCCCAGGCAGCACTAGCCTTGAAAGTCCCAAGAGCTGTGCTCCAGCCCAGCTCCCCTCCTGACTCAAAGCCCCGCCTACGCTCTCATGTCTGCCAGAGCACGTAAACTGAAGTGGGCCATGCAAATGGAAAGTGTTGTTTTAAAATTCTGTTTTATAAGAGGTGATGATGCCCATGTTGTCTTTTGCTTTATTAATGGGAAAAAATGTGATTGGGCACACCTAAAATCCCTGTAAGTACTTGGGAGGCTGAGATAGGAGGATCACAGGTTTAAGGCCAGCCCAGGTAACTTAGTGAGGCCCTCAGAAGCTTAGGGAGACCCTATTTCAAAATAAATAATTAAATAAAATAGGGCTGGGGGGTGTATCTCAGAGGTAGAATGCCCCAGGGTTCATTCCCTAGTGCCACAAAAACAAATGAATAAGTAGATGATAGATAGAGAGATGATAGGTAGATAGATAGAAGATAGATAGATAGATAGATAGATAGATAGATGATAGATAGATAGATAGATAGATAGATGATTGATAGATATATAGATAGATGATAGATAGATAGATAGATAGATGATAGATAGATAGATATATAGATAGATGATAGATAGATAAATAGATAGATGATAGATAGATAGATATATAGATAGATGATAGATAGATAGATAGATAGATAGATAGATAGATAGATGGATGATAGGCAGGCAGACAGACGGTCTGAGGGTGCAGCTCAGAGGTTAGAATACCATCCCTGGGTTCAATTCCCAGTACCACCACCAAAAAAAAAATGTGATTGGCATTTTTTTGGAAAGTGGTCCTTAGATTAAAATGAATGTTCTCTGGGATTTATTCCTACTTCCCTGCCTAGCAATAGAGCCCACTGCTTAGACTATTGAATGGCAGCTGACGTGGAGGCAGTAGGCTGTGCTGACGGTGTCTTCTTCTGCAGGCCTTCAATCAAGCAGGAGCAGGGCCGTACAGTGAGCTCGTCCTTTGCCAGACACCAGCATCGGCCCCGGACCCTGTCTCCACTCTCTGTGTACTGGAGGAAGGGCCCCTGGGCGCCTCCCCCGACACCCCCTCCGTGTGCCTTGTACTGACCTGGGAAGAGCCGTGCAATAATGGGTCAGAAATCCTCGCTTACAACATCGATCTCGGAGACACTAGCATTACTGTCGGCAATACCAGCACCCACATCATCAAAGATCTCCTTCCAGAAACCACCTACCGGTGAGTGCAGGAGAATGGCCGGAAGCCATGTCCACCACCTCAGCCCTGGCTACACACCCTGCAGATGCTGAGGCCAAATTGGTGGGCTCTGACCATTCTTGTTTCATACATTTAATGTACTAATCGCATTGCTGTATTTCTAGTGAGACAGTTACAAATCCACACCATTCCTAACCTCCGAGGGAGAATTTCACCCGTGCTCTCAGCCAGTTCCCTGTGTTGGTCTCTTGACCATCACTTTTTCTTTGTACATTTTCACAGGGACTCGTCTCACTCTGTGGACCCTCTGTCCTCCTCACCCATGTGCTTGCCCAACTGGAAACGGGGCACCCTGATTCTCAATTTCCCCAAATGCAGATACAATGTCACCAAGCACTTATGATACAGATTTCACCCCAGGCCAGAGAGAAGATTCATCACACACCACTGAACAGAACTCAGCACCTGCCTCTCACTCCCCGGGCTCCTGACCTGGGTGCACCTTCCTCTCCTCATATGCTTGTTTCTTCTACATGGTCCTTCAAACTTTCAAAATGTTTTATCTCTGTCACCCAATTGCAAGCAAAGCAAAAAGTTTGCAATTAGCAGGAAAAAACTCTGGTAATTCAAGTGTACCCCACAGAACTCCCTGGGTTATTTGCGATGGTTTTGAGAAACCATCAGGTGGTCAGGTGGTCAGCTGTGTGTCTTTAGGCAAGTTACTAAACCTCTCTGTGTCACAGTTTCTTCTGTGAAATGAGAAGAAAAACCTTATAAGTACAGTGTAAAGAGCAAGTGCACGAGGATTAAATGCTGATGGTTGAGCCTCGCAGTGCATTACAAGTACACGGCATCAAGCATTGTAGTTTGAGCGTCAAGATCCTCAGCCAAAAATCCTAGTTCTTCCTCAGTGGGGTGGGGAGTAAAGGGCGGGCAGATCAACTTGCTGCTAAAAGAAGAGGTTATAGCTGGGCATGGTGGTGCATACCTGTACTCCCAGTACTCGGGAGGCTGAGAGAGGAGGATCACAGGTTCAAAGCCAGCCTCACCAACTTAGCAAGACCCTGTTTCAAATTTTAAAAAAAGGGCTGGGGTGTAGGTCAGGGGTAGAATGCCCCCTGGTTTCAATCTCCAGTACCATGAGCTACTTCCCCAGCCTCCAAGTGCTATTTTTAACCAGCCAGGCCAGTCTGAGTCATGGGTCTTCCTCTCTGAAACTCCATCAGGACTTTCAGAAAAAAAGAAGGGTTTATCATTTTACCCATTTTTTTCTGTAGCACTTTCTAATTCTGTGGTCTGATAGACTATTCTTTTTATGCCCAGAAGCTAAAGAACGCAATCTCTACCAATCAGCTGTAAGATACAAAAGTTTCATCCCAACAGATCTTATTATCTCTGCCTCTGTTTCTCTCTTATCAAATCTTTCTATTCTGAGTAATTCATGTATTTGTTTTGCTTTTCAGTTTTTGAGTGTTTTCTTAACACATTTTCAATATTTTAAGAGCTTTCTTTTGGGCTCAGTAGATACTATGGGCTTATAAAACACTCTCCCTGCCTTCCGAGCACTCAGAACGAAGGGACTCTTAAGTAGCTATCTTAGATAACAGGTGATTGTGACATTACATGGTGAAAATGACATTGGAGATTCAGAGAGGAAGACCCATGATTCAAACTGGCCTGGCTGGTTAAAAATAGCACTTGGAGGCTGGGGAAATAGCTCAGGGGCAACCGCCCTTTCATGTTCAAGGCCCTGGATTCCATTCCTAGCACCACAAATGAAAGAAGAAGGAGGACTTGAGACAGAAATGGAAGGAAGGGGACATGGGTTACATAGATGAAGAGGCAGAACAAGGGCATGGTTTCAGTCTTGGCCTCTTAGCCAATCCCAGAAAACCCTTCTTATTTGTTTGTTGACCAAATAAGTGACGATTATGTCCTGAGCACTGTGTTGAGGTGCTGAGGAAATTCAGGGATGAGTACCCAGACCTCCCCCCGGGGAACTTCCCTGTGTGGACACTAACACCTGACCACAGGCGAGTCACCTTCCTGAGAGGAAAGGGCCAAGGGAGTGTCATCTCCCAGCTGTCTCTGGAGACCAGATGTCCAGAGTATTGCCTCACCTTGAGCCTCCAGGCCAGATCTCTGCAAAAGCCACACTGACAGGGACTCCTGAAAAGGTTTCGAGTCCCTCTGGGCCACACTAGCCCTGCCCCAGAGAGGACTTGGACCCTCAGAGTGGTCCTCTGAATGTGCAGATCAGACATTGGTAAGGGGACTTTGGAGCAGGTGTTTGCCCAAAAATTTCCTTTCTTCCTGACATTGTGTATAGATGATTGTAAACTCTAAGATTTGTAGAGGATGACACTGGAGGTGTATTGGTTTGCTAATCAGTCTATAGTCAAATGACTTATAAAAAGAAATCTAGAGCGCAAAGGCTCAAATGAACGAAAGGATGTTGGAAATCTTTGTTTAATTAGAAAATTCAGTTATACATGAAATTATCAAAACCATCTTCCATGTAAGTAATTGGTTTAAAAACATGTTAGAAAGTACCTCAGAGAGCCAGGTGAGGTGGTGCACACCTGTAATCCCAGCAACTCGGGAGGCTGAGGCAGGAGGATTCTAAGTTTGAGGCCAGCCCGGGCAACTTAATGAGACTCTGTCTCAAAATAAAAAAAAATAATAATAAAAAGGGCTGGGGGCATAGTTCAGTGGTAGAGCACCCCTGGGTTCAATCCCCAGTACCCTTCATACACCCCCTCCCAAAAAAATACTTCAGAGGTTAATTCTGTTACGGAGAAGATGAAATAATGTAGGAACTATGGAAAAGTTAGATCAGAAATTAAAAATAGATAATAAATAAACTTTAAAATGTTTAACAGATGTAAGCATAAATAATTTAATTGAGTGTGCCAAGATTGGTATAAATGTGGAAAGAAAGTCACATTGGGAGGATGTCATCTTTTAACTTTACAAGGTGCTTGAATGACACTGTTTTAGACAGACTGCCTGAAAATCAGATGACTTTAAGAAAAGTACATTTTGGACCTAGTCATATCATGTATTCTTGGCAAAGTCTTTGCTGGCCAATGAATAAATTATAAATTGGACATTTTATATTTTAAGATATTAAAATAATTAATATTTACAATCAAACTTTGTACAGCTTTAGGAATTTAGTTTCCATAGTTGATAGTTGGGTACCATATGGTAGCTCTGTTCCACCCATGGACTTGTAATATTATATTTCAGAAACACAATTGCAGTAATTGTAGTGAAATGCAAAATGAGTATTTCAAGAAGCTAAGGGTATAATTTTGGTCCAATCAACTTTCACCTTACCTTTCTTTTTTTTTTTTTTTTGCGGTACCGGGGATTGAACCCAGGGGCGTTCTACCTCCGCGCTACGCCCCTGGCCCTATTTTTTATACTTTATTTTGAAACGGGGTCTCACGAAGTTGCGGAGGGCCTCACTAAGTAGAGAGAGAGAGAGAGAGACAGAGAGAGAGAGAGCTGAGGCTGGCCGCGAACCTGGATCCTCCAGTCTCCGCCTCCCACAGTACTGGGATTACAAGTGTGCGCCACCACGCCCGGCTCACCTTACCTTTTTCTGTCCCATAAAGTGGTTAAAATATAAACGAACAGATCATGATGTTCTAGATAAAATGTAGAATGAAACATTTGAAACAGGCCATGGAGCTCAGGTAAGGGATGTTTCTTTTGTTTGTTTTTAACTGTCACCCGTGACACCTTGTTCACACACGGAGTCCATGCTCTTTGTGTGTGGGGAGGACAGGGCTGTGCGCCTCCGCGATAGATCTGCCATGCAAAAGCAGGTTTTCAGTGGCCCTTCATTTCTCCATCGGTGCTTACAGAACTACCCAGTGGCTGGCTGACACACCCTGGCTGGAATTTGATTGGAATTACAAAGTTGTTTCAAAGCCACTAAAGTTTAGAAGTGAGTTTGTTACTGAATTCTTTCATATTTTGGTTTGAAGAGAAAAAAATTATTACTAAAAACTGAAAGAGCTTTCCTTTACACACATGCTTCCAGCCAAGTAGAGTCATAGACCTTGTGAGACAAGAGAGTCATGGGGCCACCTGGGGTCACCGCTTCTCCGCCTGGTCTGAGCACCCTGCTGATGGCAGCGTTCCAGTTTCTGTTCACCAGCCGTCCACTGTATTTGTGAATCACTGTTTTAGCCAGGCATGGTGGTGCACGCTTGTAATGCCAGTACTTGGGAGGCTGAGAAAAGAGGATTGCAGGTTCAAAGCCAGCTTTGGTAACCTAGCAAGGCTCTCAGCAACCTAGTGAGACCCTGTTTCCAAATAAGATAAAAAATTGGGCTGGGGGTGTAGCTTGGAGGTAGAATGCCTCTGGGTTCAATCCCTAGTACCAAAAAAAAAAAAACCTCTGTTTTTACAGTGTCTTCCCTTATCCTTCGTCAACACCTCTCTATATCTAAAATGAACTCAGTTGGCCCCAGGACTTCTTTAGAGCAGTGTTCTCAAAGTGTGGTCCCTGGACCAGCAGCATTATCATAACTGGGAGACTTACTCAGGAAAATGCAAACAATCAGGCCCTACCCCAGCTCTACCTAGTTAGAACTCTAGGATCTTGCACTCTGTGCTTTAATTAACCCTTTGGGAGAGTGTGACGCCTGTTCAAGTTTGAAAACCACTGTCCTAGAGCAGTGATTCTTAAATGTCAGTGTACATAAGAGTTGCCTGGAGAGCCTTTGTGAAAAACAGGTGTCTGAACCCCACTCCTATAGCCCTACTCCTTCAGCAGGCTCCGGAGGGGACCTAACCAGCATACTTAAGATGTCAGCTAACTGTCCTCTTCATTCAGATTGCCTTCTACAACCTCATCCATCATCTGGACAATTTCTGCTACTTGCTGGCCTCCCCATGTGCAGTACTCAGACATCAGGAATGATAATGCTGGTGGCTCAGAGCCAGACAGGACCGCCACCTTTTTCCTTGTTCTCCATCCTGAACAATTAGTAAGGTAGCCTAAGATTACTTTTTTTTTTTTTGGCAATTTCATTTTATGTCTGACTCATACTAAGCTGGCAAATAGCTAAAACTTAAAGTAGATTTGTTCCTTATGCTTGTTTATGCTCTTTTTGCTAAGCAAAAAGGAGATGAAAATAACATTTTTTCATTACCATATGATAAGCACTATATTAGGCTGCCATAAGTGAATAATAGATATTTCACTGTAACAAGATGAGCTGGGCTTTACTAGGAAGCAAGGAGTGAGTAGTTCAGAAGTAACAGACTGACCCCAGCCAGCGGGTTGCTGACTCCCCCTCTGGAGATGGCAGCTTCCTCCTTGAGCATGTATTTCTAACTTTATCCTAGAAGACATCTCTCTCTCTTGAGATAGCTCACATTCTCCCTCGAATGTGTATTTGCTTTCCTAAATAAATCTGTTTGTTTCTCTGAAGAAAATAATAAAAGTAACAGACTGGACAGATATTTTAATAGATTTTCAATCAAAATTTAGAAAAATATGCTTCTTAATTTGTTTCAATCAATAGTATTACTGTGTTGATAGGAATTACAGACTCCTGGAAACTTGAGGCTAGCTTTCACAGTAGCTTGGTCAAGCTACAGTTTGTTCAGAGTTACATCACTTCCCTAAATTGGAAAGCAAAATTCTATTTCCCTTGTACTTAATTGACAGAGCTTAAGACTTCAAAAACAGATGTAATGTGAGTAAAAAAAAAAAATTGTGGAGCCCATCTAAATTTCAAGATTGAAGCGTTACTTTGGCTAAAGAGAAAACTCAAGTGTGGGTTTGAGATAGATTTAATTAATTTAATAGAGGTTGAAGCTCACTCTTTGTTTTCTTAGGTGAATTCTTAGAATTGTTCCTCAGGTTAGTGAGTGTTTTGCTGATTACTCCCATGTCATCTCTTTCTGGAATTAGAAAGTTATTTTCACATACTGCGTTTTTCACCCTAAAACAAAACAGACAATAACTGCCACAGTCCTCACCTCCCTCAGTTTTCTCAGCCTCCCATGCTCAGAGCTCTTAATATGTTTCCCAGAATACGAGACAGCACCTCATTTTATCAGTTCCTTGGTTCTATTTCAATTTCGAGTGTTACTTTGTCATTAGAACTCATTAATGTTCACTCAGTGCAACAGCTACACAGGTAAATATTTTTCATGCAGTTTTACTAATAAAAAAAATAGGGCTTTGTAAAAATAAAAGATAGGTTGAATTGATTATTTTAAAGTATAGGTAGTTAATTTCAGGAACAAACACTTTGAATAAAGTGAAAATAAACTTGACTTATCTAAATGCATTTCACTGGCAAAAGGCACTTGTTGAATTGAAAGTGTGATTTGAAGCCCAGCATGGCAGCGCACGCCTAATCCCAGTACTTGGGAGGCTGAGACTGGAGGATCACAGGCTCAAGGCCATCCTCAGGGACTTAGCAAGACCCCACTTCAAAATAAAAAATAAAATAGACTTGGGGCTGTAGCTCAGAGGTAGAATGCCCCTGGATTCAATCCCCAGGAGCGCACGCACACACACACACACACACACAGTGTGATTTGAATTGAAATTATCTTTTGGTGGGATTCACAGCCAAGTTAGATTCAAGTAATGCTGGGAAAATATGGTATGCCAGAACACCGCAAGGCTTTCAAGCCTAAAGGGACCAAGTCCATGCCCCGGTCTGTCCTGCATCCAATGTACAAATCAGTGCAGGTGACTCAACCCAGCTGAGCTTCAGTCCCTTCACTTGATATTAGACCATACAACTCCCCCCCCTGTGGGATCAAGGTATAAAGTAAAGATAATATTGTATATGTCAAACGTGGGCTGGATTCAGCACCTGGTAGCCACTGTGTCACTTAGATGGACCTGTTTAATCTGCTTGGGTGTGACTAAGTTCACTCGTGTCTAGGAGCAGAGATGATGACGCTCCTGCTCTGCTGCACATTCCCCGGAACAGAGCGCCCCACGTGGTCTGCTGTCCTCACTGCGATCATCAGCTCCTGAGCTCTTCCTCTCAACTTTACCCTCCTGACGATGGCTTGAAAAGAAGCCAGTCTTTTGTCTATTTCTGGGTCCTTGGCATTAACCCAGAGGAGGGAGCAGCACAGATGGTATCAGCAGACTGCCCACGTCATAGAGAGGCAGTGGCAGTCTGCAGCCAGGATGGAGGCGCGCCTCTGTGTGCCCGCGCTCCTGCGTGCTCAACGCTGCACTGTCTCAAGAGAAGTCAGAAGGATACGAACACCATAAGTTAGCATTCTGAAACTCACCAAAGCACTTTGGCACCTTGAATTCTTTTCTGCTTTTACCCTGGAGTATAAAATGTTAAAAATTAGTGCTGAGAGCAATGGCACACACCTGTGATTCCATCTTCTTCCTGATACTGTGCCTGCCCGACATCAAGCAAATGATTGTAAAACTCATTTGTAGAGGATGGCACTGAAGGTGTGTTGTTTACCAATTAATGTATAGTCAAATGACTTATAGAAAGAAATCTAGAGCTCAAAGGCTCAAATGAACAAAAGGATGTTGGAAATCTTTAATTAGAAAAGCCAGTTATGGTTGAAATTATAAAAAATATTTTCTATGGAAATACTTGATTTAAAAACATGTTAAAAGGTACCACCAAGAGCCAGGTGATATGGCATATGCCTGTAATCTTAGCAACTTGGGAGGGTGGAGCAGGAGGATAGCAAGTTTGAGGCCAGCCTGGGCAACTAAACAAGACCCTGTCTCAAAATTAAAAAATAAAAATGCTGGGGATGTAGCTCAGTAGTAAAGCACCCTGGATTCCATCCCCAATATCACAAAAAAAAAAAAGAAAAAGAAAAAGAAAGCAGCCAGAAAGCACTCCCCATATCTCTTATCTTAATTTGATAATCCTGTTTGTCAGTGCAGCAAAGATGATACTATCCCCATTTTGTAGATGAGAAAACTGTTGCCCTAGGATGTTAGATAATTTCCCCAGGGTCTCTCCCAAAAGAGATGACAGGATTCCCAAAAAAGTTACATAGCTTTGTGTTTAGTGTTCTGTGGTACTGGGAATTGAACCCAGGGACATTCTACTTCTGACCTACACCCCCAGCCCTTTTTATTTTTTGTTTTGAAATAGGGTCTCCCTAGATTACCAAAAGTCTCACTACACTGCTGAGGCTGTCCTTGAACCTGCGATCTTCCTGTCTTGGCCTCACAAGTGCTGGGATTACAGGCATGTGTCACCATGCCCAGCTGCTACACTGTTAAAGAGAGTTAAAACACCACCATGGTATTCTTACTGTTAGTGGTGCTGCTAGTAGTGGTGATGGTGTTTGTATTCAAGGCTAAAATTATGTCTAGCAAATACTTCTCAGTAAAAGGTCAGAGAACTGTAAAGCTAGAGATGTAAGGAATGCAGTACTTACCAAAATACTGTGGAGGCTTTGGAGAAATAAGTGAATTTACAACAGAAATTAAATCATCTTGATACTTGTATTTTCTAGACTATTTTTAATTGTTATAAATGATTCATACCTCGTATTTGTCTTTTGTTTTCTGTAGCAGAGCAGAACAATGGTCATAAGCAATCCATTGCCTCACTTCCTTTTGTGTATTAAAGTAGTGAAGGGTTGTTGGGGCTGCCCAAAGCAAAGGAAAGGCCAGGCGGGCGAGGCATGGTGGCGCACACCTGTAATCCCAGTACTAGGGAGGATGAGACAGGAGGATCACAGGTTCGAGGACAGTCGTCACAACTTAGGCCCTCCTCAACTTAGTGAGACCCTGTTTCAAAATAAAATAGGGCTGGGGGTGTAGCTCAGAGGTAGAACACCCCTGGCTTTAGTCCCCAGTACCACAAAAAAAAAGGAAAGAAAAAAAAGGACAGGCCACTTCAAAGACAGGCCAGCCCAGCTCTGCAGAACTATGACTTCTCTTCCTGAGAAGAGAAAGAGGCTGCCCTTTTAAAAAGATTTCCCCTCAGAAGGAGGTGGGTGCATGCCTGTAATCCCAGTACTTAGGAGGCTGAAACGGAAGGATCAAGGGTTCAAGGCCAGTGTGTGTTAACTTAGAGAGACCTGTCCTGTCTGTAGCTCAGAGGTAGAATGCCCCTGGGTTCCCTTTCCAGTATAAAAATAAATAAATAAAACACTTCCCCTCTGCAGTTTACAGAAACATTTGTTACATTCCAATCACAGGAAAATACTCTTGATTCTATAAAAAGCAATTTCATGAGGCTCATGTGAGAAAATTTTCATCTTTAGTGTTATTCTGAAGGGGCAGGGAGAACTATTATTCTGAGAGACTTGATTGCTTGTCTACAAAATACCTGATCTCGGCCAGGCGTGGCGGCACAGGAGGATTGCCATTTGAGGACAGCTTCAGCAACTTAGACGCTCACCAACCCAACAAGACCCTGTTTCAAAACAAAAAAATAAAGGGCATGGGGGTGTAGCTCAGAAGTAGAATGCCCCTGGGTTCAATCCCAGCACCACCACCACCAGAAAAAAAAAAAAAACAACACCCTGATGTAGCCCCTGATACAATAGAATCTAGGAAAAATAAAGCACTTTGTAACAGAGTTTTTCTGTACTTTACCAGAGAAAAGTATTTGCTACATTCCAGACTATGAAGCAGATATTCATCTAGTTTTGGGTGTTATGAATAAAGCCTTGTGTAAACATGGTTATTTATTTCTCTAGGGTAAATACCTGAGAGTGGGATTGCTATGTATTTAACTTTATAAGGAAACTGTTCTCCAGTATGGCTATACCATTTTTCATTCTCACCAGCAAAATATGGGAGTTCAGTTGCTCCTTACCTTTAACTGTACTTTATATATATACATACAGTAACTGTGTATATACATAGTATCTTGTAGTCTTAATTTGAATTTTTTAATTTGCATTTTCCTAATGGCTAATAATGTCAAACATCTTTGTGTACTTATTTACCATCAGTATATTCCCTTTGGTTCATTTTCTTCTTGTTGAGTTCTGAGACATCTTTAAACATTCTGATTATAAGTCCTTTGTCAGATGTATGATTTGCACATTTTCTTGCAATCTATAGCTTGTCTTCATTCTTTTAACAGTACAAAAGATTTTAATTTTGATTAAATCCCAATTTTCCCTTGTTTCTCTTACGTAGATCTGTGCTTTTTCATGTCACATATGAAAACCTGTTACCTAATTCTAGGTAACAAAGATTTTCTCCTATATTTTCTTCTTAAAAGTTCTATATTCTACATTTGGATCTAGGGTTCATTTTGAGCTAAATTTTATATCAGGTGTAAGGTTTAAGATGAAGTTTATTTTTTCCTGTTGATGTCCAATTGCTCCGAACAACATTTGTTGAAAAGACTATTCTTTCTCCATTGAATTGCTTTTGCACCTTTGTCAAAAATCAATTGGCCATATTTGGGTAAGTCTATTTCTGGAGTCTCTCTTCTGTTGCATTGATCTATGTGTCTGTCTCTTTACCAACACCACACTGTCTTGATTACTGTAGCTTTATAATAAGTCCTAAAACCAGGTAGTATGATTCTTCCAGCTTACTCTTATTTTTCAAGTGTGTGTTAGTTATTTTGGTTTCTTTGACTTAACCACATAACTTTAGAATCAGCTTGTCTTTATCCCTTAAGAATCTTGTTTTGAGTTGGGTCCTGGGGAGTATGCCTGTAATCCCAGCTAGTCAGGAGGCTGAGGCAGCAGGATTACAAATTTGAGGCTAGCCTGGGGAATTTAGCAAGACCTGTTTCAAAATAAAATAAATAGGGCTGGGACTGGCTCAGTGATAGAGCGCTTGGCCCACTTGTGAGAAGCCCTGGGTTCAATTCCTAGCACTCCACAGCTTCTCCCTACCCCACAAAAGTACCTCCTGCTGTACTTTTGTTTTGCTTTGTTTTGTTTTGAATTGCATTATCTTTACAGATCAGTTAGAGGAGAGTTGATAATTTTACTGTGAAAAGTCTTCTAATTCCTGAACACTGTGTATGTATATTTGGGTTGGTCTTCTTCAACATTTTCAGCCCTGTTTTGTAGTTTCTGTTTATTTTGTTTATTTTTTTTCCTATCTCACCACCACCACTACCACCCTACCACTGGCCAGGACTCCTAACAGGTGATGTTGCAATTTTTTTGTGTGTGGTACTGGGGATTGAACCCAGGCGCATTCTACCTCCGAGCTACACTCCCCACCTGGCTTAATAGGTGATTTTGAATAGGAGTAGTAAGAGTAGACATCCTTACTCCTTGCCTTGTTCCCAGTCTTAAAAGGACAGTATTAGGTCTTTCACCGTGAGCACTGTACTAGTTGTAGTTGTTTGTAGATGCCCCTTTCAGGTGATGAGGCTCCTGTCTTTAATTGGTGCATTGTAATTATACATCATAGTGAGGTTCAAAGTTAAACAAATATACATGCGCACAGCACGTGGTGTATTTCCCTCTGTACCCCACTTCGCTCCTCCCTCCTCGTATATGTTAGTGAGTTTGGTAGTGATACCTTCATATATAGATATAGCATCATTTGAACTGTTTCTTTCATCAAGCCTCCTTTTTTCCCTCCTCACTTCCTTCCCCCAATCCTCTTCCACAATTCTACTGGACTCTCTCCTCATTTATCTAAAGTCCCTTTTGTTTCCTATTTTCTCTCTAGCTTCCACATATGAGAGAAAGCATCTGACCCTTGATTTTCTGAGATTGGTTGATCTCACTTAGCATAATATTCTCTAGTCCCATCCATTTTCCTGCAAATGACATAATTTTCTTCTTCTTTATGACCAAGTAAAATTCCATTATGTGCAGGGCGTGGTGGTGCACACCTGTAATCCCAGTACTTAGAAGACTGAGACAGGAGGATCACAAGTTCAAGACCAGCCTCAACAACTTAGCGAGACTCTCAGCAACCAAGTGAGACCCTGTTTCAAAACCAGTAATAAAAAGGGCACGGGGTGTATCTTGGAGGTAGAATGCCTCTGGGTTCAATCCCCAGGAAAACAACAACAACAAAAACTCCATTGTGTATCTGTACCACATTTTCTTTATTCATTTATCTGTGATGAACACCTAGGTTGGTTCTATAATTTAGCTATTGTGAATTGTGCTGCTATACATGGTGGGTATGCATGTATTATTATAATATTCTGGCTTTAATTCTTTTGGAGTACCAAGGAGTATTATAACTGGGTCATATGGTGGTTCCATTCCTAGTCTTTTGAAGAACCTCCATACTGATGATCTCCATAATGGTTGTACTAATTTACAGTCCTACCAACAGTGTATAATAGTTCCTATTTCCCCACATCCTTTTCAGCATTATTGCTTGTATTTTGATGATTGCCATTCTAACTAGAGTTAGATGGAATCTCAGTGTAGCAATCTCTGATTGCTAATGATATTGAACATTCATTCTTTATAACTCATCAACTGACTTTGAGGATAGCTAAAGAGTGGCTAGAATGAAAAATTTTTTGTGTGTTTTGCTATTATTTTTTGCAATGGAGAATATAATCTGTCCTTGGAGCTACCCAGTTCTTTTCTTTCTCTTTTTCTTTGGAGGGGGGCACTGGGGATCGAATCCAGGGGCATTTTAACTCCAAGCTAAACTCTTAGTCCTTTTTATTTTGAAACAGGGTCTCACTAAGTTTCTGGGACTGGCCTTGAACCTGTGATCCTCCTGTCTTAGCCTCCCAAGTACTGGAACTACAAGCGTGTACCACCACACCTAGCTTTACCCAGTTCTTTATCTTGAGTTACCCTACTTGCTTTCACAGTACTGATTTAGGGTCAAGTAATACCCCATTCAATGTTTATTTCAAATGAAGAATTGCTATTTCTTAAACCTGCATCATCTGTTGTTCTTTTTTTTTTTTTCTCCAGGATCAGGATTCAGGCTGTAAATGAAATTGGAGCGGGGCCATTTAGTCAATTCATTAAAGCAAAAACTCGGCCATTGCCACCCTTGCCTCCAAGGCTGGAATGTGCTGCAGCTGGTCCTCAGAGCCTGAAGCTGAAATGGGGAGACAGCAACTCCAAGACACATGCTGCTGATGACATGGTGTACACACTACAACTGGAGGACAGGAACAAGAGGTACAGGGGCTGAGGGCACCATGACCTGGGCTTGTGGGGTGAGACCTTGCCTGGTACAGTCTTACTCTCACACACTCTCCCTCCTTGCTCAGAGGAGGAACTTGTATATTTGACTCTTGCATTTTATACCCAAAGTTGTACATTCCATTTGCCATTTAGAATTCCTAAACATTCAAAAGATCCTGATTTCCCCACATGTATGATACATGCATTATTTTCCTTTCACGAAGCCAGATAAGGGAGAAAAATTTTTTAAAAAATCATCAAATTCAAGTCAATAGTGTGTCATAGCATTTTATTAGTCACGAGCACAGAGGGAGATGGGGAAGGGATGTTAGTTACCTCTTTTAATATTCAGCAACCATCAGGACAAACATGTTTACCAGTATGCAATAGCTGAGGGTGATGTACAGATGGGGGTTGTCCTGTGACTATGGGCGGTACAATATCAAATTCACCAGAGCAAATAGCAGACTTTTATAAGATTCCCTGCCAGAAAGCACTGTGGCTATCGAAAGCAAATCCGCCTTTCCTAACGCATTTGTTTCACCTAACCTCATTTCTTTTGAAAATGGCCGATCAGAAGACAGGCAGCCAAACTCTATTGAGGAATAATCAGATACTGAGCAAAAGTTACTGGTGACAGAATGTTCTCTTACCAAAAGCCCTAAGCAGATAATTGGGCAAGAGGGGTGGGAGACCAAGGTAGTGATGGAGCAGACAACATGCCGCTGCTTCCTGTTGAAGTGTCCTTTCCCCTCTGTGCACAAGTACTCTGCTTACACAGGTTCCAGTTTCCATGGAAACCCCCATCCACTCTCAGCCCCCCATGCCATAGTCAGGTGCTTTGATTGACTTCAGGGCAGTGGAGTCCTGTGGGCCTCCAGTGAAGACCAAGATCCAAAAAAGCACAAGGGCCAGGCGTGGTGGCGCACGCTTGTAATCCCAGTACTTGGGAGGCGGAGACTGGAGGATCCGGGTTCGTGGCCAGCCTCAGCTACTTAGTGAGGCCGTCCGCAACTTCGTGAGATCCGGTTTCAAAATAAAGTATAAAAAATAGGGCTGGGGGTGTAGCTCAGAGGTAGAACGCCCCTGGGTTCAATCCCCGGTACCAAAAAAAAAGCGCAAGGGAGGCCACATCTGGCTCCTGCTCTCACAGCCACCGCAGTGCATCGAGCTCCATAGAGACACCGCTGGGCCATCAGAGATAGACGGCACTGAGGAAAAGCCGCTCAGCACAGGCAGAGGAGAGCTAGGCAGAGGCGGAATGTCCTCATTGCGTTCTTCGTGCAGACTTGCCAGGAGGTGCACAAATAGCACACAGCTGCTCAGTCAGCTTCTCAGAGTTCCTAAGAAGTGCTCAGAGAAGTAGAGGAGCATTTCCTTTCTCTAAGAAGAAGGGAAAATCTACTGAGACCAAGGTGGACAAGGCTCGTTATAAAAGAGACATAAAAACCTATGTCCCTCCTAAAGGAGAAACAAAAAGAAGCTCAAGGATCCTGATGCACCCAAGAGGCCCCCTGCAGCCCTCTGTTCTGAGTATCACCAAAGGAGAGCCACCCAGCCTGTGCATTGGTGATACTGCCAAGAAACAGAGAAATGTGGAATAGCTCCGCTGCGGATGACAGCGGCCTCGTGAAAAGAAGGCTGCTGAGCTGCAGGTAAACCATGGAAAAGGTATTGCTGCCTATGGAACTCAAGGAAAACCTGGTGCACAAAATGGGAGCCATCAGGTCTGAAAAAAGCAAGAAAAAGAAGGAAGAAGAGAAAGATGAAGAGGCTGAGGAGGAGGAAGATAAAGAAGATGATGAAAATTGAGTTGGTCCTAGCACAATTTTTTCCTGTCTACAAAGCATGTAACCCCCTGTATGCAATGCACTCCTTGTAAAGAAAAAAAATTAAAATGTAAATCTGTATGATTTGGTTTTAAACTGAACAGTGTCCTTTTTTGTGGAGTTAACACGCCATCTAATGTGTCTTTAGATATGCCTGTCCAGGTGCCGTTTTCAGTAGCCACTGGCCTTGCCTGGTACAGTATGAGGATTACAAATTGGTATCGAAACTCAAAGCAGGTTCTTGTTGGTGTACTGCACAAATTAATTATATATGGGATGGTAGTTTTTCCATTTTCAGTAGTCTCTGGTGTAGCTTATATGAACTAATTCTTGTTCTGTTACCTACATACTTCTTGGTAATTGAAAAAAAAGTTGCAGTTATTTTGTTCACATTCTGGATGTGTCTAAGTAAATGCAGTTTTTTATTAGTTAATAAAAAAGAGAGAGAGGAAAGAAAAGAGCCCACAAGGCCGTGTTCCAGGAGCATAACATTAACTCACAAATAATCATAGAACAGTAGTTCTGGAGAAGGCCACTCTAGGAGTGTGGGGGAAGCAGAGATCATCTGCACACAAAGGCCAGGACAGGTTTCTTGAAAGAGGTGACATGTGAATTTGAATTTGAAGTACCTGGCACTTGATAGTTGGAACAAAAAGTGGTGTCCTGTAGGAAACTAGTGCTGGTATAGAAAGCAAGGCTTTTCTTGATAGCTTCCTGAGAGATTAAATTCATCCTCACTCATGTACAAGATCGTTCATCCTAGATTTCTGGCCTAGATTTCTTTAGATGTGTTTTCATGGGATCATTACTGTACTTGTAAGGGACCAGAGAGGGCTGGCAAGTGCAGGAATCATGAGCCAAGAAAAATCATGATAAAACATAAAACTGGCACTGAGGGAG
>PVJS01022580.1:0-30398 GCA_004027185.1 Glis glis
AGCGCGGAGGTAGAACGCCCCTGGGTTCAATCCCCGGTACCGCAAAAAAAAAAAAAAATAGGGCTGTGAATGTAGCTTGGAGGTAGAATGCCCCTGGGTTCAATCCCCAGTACCCCCCCACACACAAATAAATAAATAAACAAACAAATAAATAAATAAGCCTGAGCAGGCATTGAAGATAGGGTTTGGGACAATGCAAGGTAGAGAATTGAAAGTAAGACTCTGATGTCCTCCTACCACATATCTACTGTATATGCAAGAATCCATGCCTTCAACCTCAGTAGAATGGCAGTCTTTAAAATATCCTCTTATGACTGCTTATACATTGTTGGTGGGTTATAAGTTAATACAGCCACTATGGTGATCAGTATGTAGATTCCTCAAAAGACAAAGTGGAACCATTATATGACCCAGCTATACCGCTCCTCAGCATCTTTCCAAAAGAATTAGAGTACTATAGTGATACATGCATATCCATGTTTATAGCAGCACAACTCACAATAGCCAAGCTATGGAACCAACCTAGGTGAACAGATTAATGGATAAAGAAACTGTGGCTTGCCAGGTGTGATGGCGCACACCTGTAATCCCAGTACTTGGGAGAGTGAGACAGGAGGATGGCAGGTTTGAGGACAGCCTTAACAAGGTAGCATGACTCTCCACAACCTACAAGACCCTATTTCACAACAAAAAGTAAAAAGGGCTAGGGGTGTAGCTCAGAGGTAGAATGCCCCTTGGTTCAATCCCTAGTACCCCCCCAAAAAAGATAAAAGAAAATGTAGTTTATACCCACAGTAGAGTTTTGTTTAGCCATAAAGAACAAAATTATGTCATTTTCAAGAAAGTGGATGGAACTGAAGAACGTTATGCTAAGCAGGATCAGCCAGACTCAGAAAGTCAAGGGCCACATATTTTTACTTATATGTGGAAGCTAGAGGGAGAAAAAGGAAAGAAAAGGGGAGAGACAAGTAGAGTACTGGATGGAAATAGAGGGATGGAGGAGGCGAGGGAAAAGGGTGGCTTGAGGAAGGAAACAGATAAAATAATATCATGTGCATATATGGATATATCACAAAGAATCTCATTATCATGTATGGCAAGGGAGGAGGGGATGAAAAAGAGAGGTATGGGGAAGAAAACAGACCAAATCATGCTATAAATACATGAATGTATCACTCTGAATCTATCATGTACAATTACAATGCACCTATAAAAAATTTTTAAAAATGAATAAAATATCCTCTTACTAGCCGAGGGGGAAGAGAAGAAAACTTTTCTATCTCAGCCTAGTCTTTGGGAGATAGAAGAATAAAACATGGTTTTCGTCTCCTAAAAATATATTATATTGGTCTATCCTGGTGTAGGTTTGGGATTTGAATTTACACTTCTTATTTAGTCTAAACTCTGAAGCTTTGAATTACCACAAGTAGTCATGAGTTAACAATAATATAGGATAGGTTACTGTGATGTATTGAAATATGATAAAGGTGTATTTGTGATAGATTAAAGATGACTATAAAATTTCCTCTACTACCCCTATGGAGGGAGGAGTCTGATTCCCTATTCAATGACTTGTTTGAGAAGCAGGAGTGATGTTCTTGGACTTCTGAGATGACTTCATTAGAAACTTTGCAAATCTTGGAATGCTCATCATTGGTACCATCTCTCTGGGAAACTTGTCACCATACTGTGAGAAGCCTAAGACACAAGGAGATTCAATGTGTAGTTGTGCCAGTTGACAGGTATAGCTGAGCTCCCAACAGACAGCCAGCATCAACTACTGACCAGTTCAGGCCAGTCATGTGAGTGAAGGACCCACCTGGGAAGTGGATTCTGCAGCAACCAGTTCTAGCATGCCACATGGAACATAGCCAAACCAGCTAGAGGAGCCCTTCCCAATGTCCTGATCCAGAAAATTATGAGGGAAAAAATAAAATGGTTCTTTTAAACCATGTTTCGTATAGTTTACCAGTAATAGATAAACAGGCGTTGCCTAGAAGAGCAAATGCCAATCCTTTCTGGGGAGACATACCTTTACCACAAATCCCAACAGATCCCATACTGATAAAGTGATACCAAAGGTAAGTCCCAAAATACCACAAACAAGAAGAAACGGGCTACTGAGAGTAGAGTTAACATAAATAACAAATTAACGGTAGCCCAGTTCTTCTTGTTTGTGGTAAATTATCTAAAACAGGATGAAACATACTTATGTTTAAAGATATAAAATATAATATTAAATTCAGAGAAGGGATCGAGGTATTATAATTTAAAAAGCAAATATTAAAGAAGAATGACAGACAATCACTAGAAATGAAAAATAATGTAATTTGATTGAAACTCAAGAAATAATTCAAGTAGAACATTAAACACAACTTAAAAGGAAGAACTGTAGCTGGTGTGGTGGCGCACGCTTGTAATCCCAGTACTTGAGAGGCTGAGATGAGAGGATCTGGGTTCGCAGCCAGCCTCAGCTACTTAGTGAGGCCCTCCGCAACTTAGTGAGACTCTGTTTCAAAATAAAGAACAAAAAGTAGGACTGGGAGTGTAGCTCGGAGGTAGAATGCCCCTGGGTTCAATCCCCAGTACCGCAAAAAAGAAAAGAAAAGAAAAAAGAAAAACAAAAAGGAAGAACTGTAACCCAGAAATAGATGTGAAGGTATTGCTTAGAAAACAGAGGAATAATAATTGAATAGATGAAAGAGACATTAAGATAGAAAATTAAATGAGAGGATCCATTTTTATACTCAATGTGAGTTCCAGAAGGAAAAAAAAATTAGAAAGAATAGGGGAGAAGCAATTTTTAAAATAGATAATGGCTGATGATTCTTGAGAATGATGAAAAATATAAAGCCTTATATACAGCAAGCACAAATAATAAGAGTAAATGAAAAGAGATCTTCATATAGCAAAACTGAAAAATACCAAATGTAAAGAAACAAACTCTTTAATTAGTCAAAAACAATAGATAATTACCTATGATGACATGATAATTAGACTAATAGACTCTCCATCAGTAACAATAGAAAAACACTGAATTAATAAGTCCAAAGACTTGAGAGAAAATAATGATCTAATAATAACCAGCAAAATAAGCTGAAGCCGAACTACAGTTTTCTAGAGACTTGCTAGTCTGTAATTCTATACCTAGAGTTAACATGAAGAGAATAAATACAAAGAAAAAATTGCAATAATTACCACACCGATTGGGATCTCATTGATTCATGCGCTATTTGTTTATATTTATTCATATACTTGCTGATATATTTACATAGTACTCCTTGCTGTGTATGAAAACCTGCCTTCTCGCCAGGCATGGTGGTGCATGCCTATAATACCAGTACTTGGGAGGCTAAGACAGAAGGATCACAGGTTCAAGTCTAGTCTCAGCAACTTAAGAGAGACCCTGTTTCAAAATAAAAGATAAAAAGGGCTGGGGGGTGTAGCTCAGAAGTGGATCACCTTGGTTCAATTCCTAGTACCACAAAATAAAACAAAGAGAACTTGCCTTCTGGTTCATTTTCCTCCTGTTTTTACTAATTTAAAAGTTTTTCAGTGAAGATCTTTTTTTTGTTAGTTATCGAAAATATACAAAGAACTTTTAAAACAACAATAAGAAATGAAAATCCCATTAAAAATAGGCAAAAAGCCCTGAAAGACATCTCATCTAAGAAAATATTCAAAAGGCAAGTACATTCATGAAAAGATGCTCAATGTCATATGTCATCAAGAAATTGCAAATTAAAACAATAATGAGGTACACCTATTAGAATGGACAAAACCAAAGACACTGACAATGTGGGTGAGGCTGTGGAGGAACAGGAATGCTCATTCATTGCTGGTGGGAATGCAAAATGGTATAACCACTTCAGAAGGCAGCTTGGTGGTTCCTTACAAAACTAAACATACCCTTACCATGAAACCCATCAATTGTACTCCTTGGCATTTACCCAAATGAATTGCAGCACAATTCACGATAACCAATGTCTTCATCAACAATCTCACTGCTATAATACAAGACAACTGACCACACAACATAGAGAAAGAAAGATTTATTTGCTTACAGTGGGTTTTTTTGTTTTTGTTTTTGTTCTGAAAATCCAGAGTTCAGTGTATGTCAGTCATGGTCTGCAGAGCTTAAGGCATGTCAGCAGGAAGCAGAGAGAGGGAGAGCACAAGGCTCTGCTCTCACATCATGGAGGCCAGAAGCAAGGGAGAAAGACAGGAGATTCAAAGTCAAAAGCACAGTCCCTAGCCACACCACCAGGGACTCACCTTCTCCATCCACACCTTACCAGCCTAGGTTACTGCCCCCCAGTAAACCTATCACAATGGATTTACACACTGATGAGATTACAACCCTTATGACTTAATTATATCAACTCTGAACATTAATATATGAACTCTTCCGGGGATATTCTATCTCTAACTAAAACAGCCAAATTATAGAACCAGCCTAAATGTCCATCAACAGATGAATGGATTATGAAATTATGGGATATACACACACAATAGAATTCTACTCAGCCATAAAGAAGAACAAAATTTGCAGGAAATGGATGGAACTAGAGAATATTATGCTAAGAGTCATATGTTTTCTTTCTTATATGGAAGCTGGGGAAAAACTGGGATACAAGATGGACTGGATATAAAAGAGGAGAAACCACAATGGAGTGATGGAGGAGTCTAGAGGAGGGAGGTGAGTAGGGTGAGTGAGACTTGATGAAGGAAACACTTCAATTGACACTGTACATATATAAAAATGATCAATGCCAATCTCAGTATCATGTAAGGGGAAGGGGAGGTAGTGAGGTGGGACCTGGGAGGAAGCTCACCAAGTGCTGTGTACATATATGTCCCTATCACTCTGAACTTCATTATGATGTATGATTACAATGCACCAATAAAAGTATATTTTAAAATAAAGAAAACTTATGTCCACACAAAAAAACGTACACAGAGATGTTTACAGCAACTTTATTCATAATTGTCAGAACGTAGAAGCAATCAAGATGTCTTTCAGTACGTGAGTGGATAAACTGTGTTTATCAAAATCTAGAAAAAAAAGAAACTCAGAAACACAAATGAAGACCAAGAAAAAGCCCCAACAAAGTCCAGATCTTTCTAGACAAAAGTCTGGTCAGGAGGCAGCCCAGACAAAGACAAAACTTTTGGACAAAAACTGATCTATACAACACATAATTAGAGGGAAAAAATGGATGGAATTCCTCTCCCTCCCTCACTATCAAAGGATGAGTAGGGAAGGAACAGCTATCAGCACCATTCTTATACTATGAGAAACAATTCAGGAATGATTAAGCCAATGTGATTTAATTGCTTTTCATATGAACTAACTTGATATAATAAGGTAAGAATGCTATATCTCTGGCTTCATTAATTAGTTCCAGGATTATGTCAGATTTAAGAAACACAAATCTGGAATAAATGATATTTTTATAAGAAAAATGTATATATAAAAGACCTAAGTGAATTTGAAATATGATGAGTGCCAGGATGCTACAGGAGGCATTACATACAATGCTGTAATTAAAATAAAATAAGATTCCAGAGCCCAAATCTCTGGGGATAAATTCCAGGTCTGCCACTTACTAACCAGGTGATCTTGGAAAAGTTACATAATCCTTTTGAGCCTCAACTTCTTTTTTTTTTTTTGGTTCTGAGGATTGAACCCAGGTATTGAACCTGAATTTGGTTCTGAGGATTGAACCCAGGTACCTTCAATTTATACCCCCAGCCCTTTTATTTTATTATTTTTACTTTTTTTTGTGGTACCGGGGATTGAACGCAGGGGCGTTCTACCTCCACGCTACACCCCCGGCCCTATTTTTTATACTTTATTTTGAAACCGGGTCTCACGAAGTTGCAGAGGGCCTCACTAAGGAGAGAGAGAGAGAGAGAGAGAGAGAGAGAGAGCGAGCTGAGGCTGGCTGCAAACCCGGATCCTCCGGTCTCCGCCTCCCAAAGTATTGGGATTGCAAGCGTGCGCCACCACACCCAGCTTTTACTTTGAAACAGAGTCTCACTAGTTGCTAAGGCTGGCCTTGAACTTGCAATCCTCCTGTCTCATACTCCCAAGTACTGGGATTACAGGCACATGCCAACATGTCTGACTCAACTTCCTTTTTAAAAAAATTAAGACAATTGGGGCTTGGGATGTAGCTCAGTGGTAGGGTGCTTGCCTAGTATGCATGAGTCCCAGGGTTCAATCCCCAGCACTGCCCCAAAAAAATTAAGACAGTCATAATATTCATCTCATATGGTTACTGTGTTAAATAAGATAATGTATGTTAAAACACCTACCAATAAACAGCAATGAATGAATAATCCATAAGTGAAAACTTCCCTTAAATAAGCAACTATTAGCATTCTCTATGAATGCAAAGAGTGTTATATATTAATAATAAAGAGTGAATGTTACCTGCTAGTCAAATATTTTGCTGAGGCCAGACTCCAGGAGTCATCTCTGTACAGCAGGATTTATTTATGCAGGATTTAGAACCATTCAGAACATAAGACCATAAGTACCTTAGCATCAGACATGCACAGGTTCGTAGCATCCTATTGAAAATCCATTGGGAGAAAATCCAGTGAGACCGAGAAAATTAGGTGTGTTTATGTATTCGTACACCATTAAGATCTCAGGAGCTCCACTTATCCTCTTCATTATTAGTATACTGGTATTACAACTGCAAAGATCTAATTAGTTTTGAAACTTGATTTGGATAAACATGATTAGCATGGGCGATGCTGTGATCATCAGTGCCATTTCTGGAAAGCAGCCACAACCAGGTGCCTGGAAGTGTTGTTGAGCATTGTCACGTGGTTTATATGTAGTCACACCTTAGGGAGCTGCAGGAGGAGCTGTGATGCTTCCCTGTGCATGAAACTGACCCACACTTTAGTTCAGTTTTGGCATATCCAATATATTATATATTGTTTTCAAAATCCTGGACTCTTGAGTTAGTGATCCAGTTATTGATGATACTTCCTTTCCCCACCTCGTAGTTATCTCTACCCCAATGCTCCCTTTCTAGATAAGCCAAGAATCTCTTCTTTGTTCCACATTTCCATGTGGGTTTTTTTTTGTTTGTTTTTTTGTCTTTTATTTTTGTTTTGTTTGGTTTGGTATTGGGGATTGAACCCAGAGGCAGTCTACCTCCAAGATATACCCCAGACTGATTTTATTTTTTATTTTGAAACAGGGTCTCTTTAGGTTGCTGAGCGTCTCACTAAGATGCTGAGGCTGTCCTTGAACCTGCAATCCTCCTGTCTTAGCCTCCCAAGTTCTGGGACTACAGGCATACCCCACTGTGCCCAGCTCCAAGTGATTTTTAATAAGGGGTTATTGTCCCTGTTGTTCTAAATTTTTTAATTTAAAATATTTTAGATAATACCAGGTACATATTAATTTCCATCTTGCTTTGTAATGATTCATATGATTCCAAAGATTTTAATTATTATTCATTTAATTACATTCCTTTGCTCATTCCTGTTTCTTGTGCTTCATGTGTCCTGTTAGGATCTCTCTTCATCCAGAAAGGTAAATAAAGTTTCTGAGTCCTTCTAGGATATGAAAATGTCTTTGCTAGTTGTGGTGGTACATGCCTGCAATCCCAATACTTGGGAGTCTGAGACAGGAGGATTGCAGATTCAAAGCCAGCCTCAGCAAACTTAGTGAGACCCTCAGCAACTTAGGGAGACCCTGTTTCAAAATCAAAATAAAATAGAACTGGGGATGTAACTCAGAAGTAGAACACCCCTGGGTTCAATCCCCAGTAACAACAACACCACCACCAACAACAACAAAAGTATTTTTCCCTCCTGCTTGAATCACATATTATTTGGGAACAGAATCCCTTAAGCATGACTATTCCCCACTTCACAAGTTCAGAGATTTGCTTTTTTATCTTCTGGCATCTGGTGTTGCTTATGAAAAGTCTGTGTTAGTATTTTGTTGCTCTGTAGGTGGATATTATTATTTATGGAAATTTAGGATAGTCCCTGTAGTTATGCTTTTTTTGTGCTTGTGTTTTTGCAATTTCATAATTTGGGGGGTAGTGCTTTTTTGTCATTCTTCCTACTTGATACTTCGGGAGACATTTCTCTCTGAGAACCTTTGTCTCTCTTCAGCACTGACATTTTTCAGTGTTTCATGAGGCATTGCTTCTCCACTCCCCCTCGCCATTCTTACTCTCTCTTTGAGGTTCTTGCTGGATACATGTTGGACTTCTCAATCCATCTTCTTCATCTCTTACCTTTGTTTTTAAATGTTTCCATCTCTGACTTTTTGTACTGCATCTTAGACACGCTCCTCAGCCCTGCTTCCTGGCTCACTCAGAGAACTCCCTGTGTCCATTAGGATGTTCAACCCATCCACTGAGGGTTTGCTTTTAAAAAAATTCATCAATAAAATTTTCTTTTCTAGCACCCAAAGTTGATTTTTATGCATGCAGTATTTTCTCATGTCCTCCTGAGTATATTAACTATACTTACTAAAGTTTTTATTTTAATTGCTTTATAAACTCTGTTACTTGGATATGGGATCTTCTGATGATTATGTTTGGTGTCTCTCCTCCATGATATTGTTTGACCCTCAGTGATTAGTTGTTTCTTATTGCTTGTGCAACCCTGTATTTCTGGTCATCTATAAACTTTGATGTGGATGCCATACACATTTACCACAGCTACCTCCAGTGGCCCTGGGCGAGGAACACCATGTGCTGTTGGAGAGAGTCCAGGAGGTGGATGGGTTTTTCTGGACCTGTCTGCTCCTCATTGTTCCTGGATGTTGTCAGCCACCTGGAACCCTGCCTTGCCTCTTGGGTCCAAATATTCCCTCACATCTCCCTCCCAGGGGAAAACACTGTAACTGATTCTTGTTTGGAATAAGTTGAAATGAGGAGGATTACAATGTCTAAATCTTTCTAGGCCACCCAAACAATGACCCTGTTCATTATCCTGGAGATTTCCCCTGATCACTTTTGCTGCTGTGGTTCTATCACTCCAGGACTTTGTCAGCATTTTCCCCTTAACAGACATGTTAGGCTGTGGTTCTTTTCTTTCCCTTCCTCCCTCTCTCCCTCCCTTCCTCTCTCCCATCCTTTCTCTCTTTCTTTTCTGGTACTGGGGACTGAACCCAGGAGCATTCTACTGCTGAGCTACACTCTCAGCCTTTTTTCTTTTGAAACAGGGTTTCCCTAGGTTGCTGAGAGTCTTGCTACATTGCTGAGACTGTCCTTGAACCTGTGATCCTCCTGTCCCCCATCCTCCCAAGTGTCCCAGCCTCCCAAGTACTGGGATTACAGGCATGCACCACCATGCCCTGTGGTGTTTCTTTTCTTTAATTGGATTATATATGCTTTTTATCTGTCTCGGATTATTCACAATTGGGGACTACTAAAAGTATCCTTACCCTTTCTAGTTTTCCATCATGGCTATGAGTTCATCTATTTAATACATCTTTCTTATGGATCTGGAGCAGGAACAGGAGGCTATGGTTCTCAGGATGCCATTTAATCCAATCCCTAGGTGGAGTCACCGAATACTCCTTTATCCTTTTTTTTTTTTTTTTTTTTTGGTGCTAGGGTTGGAACCCAGGGTCTCATGCATATTAGGCAGGAGCTTTACCACTGAGCTACATCGCCAGCCCCTGAACACACCTTTATAAATACCTGGTTTGGCTGGGTGTGGTGGTACATACCTGTAATCCAGTACTGGATTGAGTTGTTGTAATCATAAATCTTTTTAAAGCCATAGCTTTCTTCTCTCTTCTATTTGGGTAGTTACTTTTGTTGAAGGAATAGTTTATTGAGTGATCTAGAATTTTCTATATTCAATATTTTGCTGATCATAGAGCCGTGGCTTTTAATGTGTTCCTGTAACTGGTGTTGGACTACAAACTGATAGATGGATCTAGATAGAATCTTGGTCAGATTCCAGTTAGGTTTTTGGCAAGAAATTTTATAGCAGGGTTGGATACTTCCTATTGCATCACACCACGAGAAACATGATGTCTGGATGTTCTTTCCATGATTTAAAATTAGCTACTAAGTTCAAATGCAGCCAACCTGATGCATCCGGTATAGTCCCTCATGGTTTCTCACTTAATGGTTTCATATTTACTTATTTATTTATTTATTTATTTATTTATTTTGCGGTACCAGGGATTGAACCCAGGGGCATTCTACCTCCGCACTACACCCCCGGCCCTATTTTTTATACTTTATTATGAAACCGGGTCTCACGAAGTTGCGGAGGGCCGCACTAAGTAGAGAGAGAGAGAGAGAGAGAGAGCTGAGGCTGGCCGTGAACCCGGATCCTCCAGTCTCTGCCTCCCAAAGTACTGGGATTACAAGCGTGCACCACCATGCCTGGCCATATTTACTTATTTATTTATTGGTACAGGGGATTGAACTTGGGGGCATTCTACCTCCAACCTGCACCCCCAGCCCTATTTTATTTTATTTTTTTTTTTTAGTTTGAAACAGGGTCTCGCTAGGTTGATGAGAGTCTCACTACTTGCAGAGGCTGTCCTTGAACCTGTGATTCTCCTGTCTTAGCCTCCCAAGTACTGGGATTATAAGCATGAGCCACCATGCTTGGTGCACTTAATGGTTTTAAACAGCCCTTGATCATCATTGTCTAGAATATTGCTTCATTAGGGTTTACAAAATGATGATTTTTCTCATTTCATCATTCTTTCTGCTTTTATCAGCAGGAATTATTTTATAAAACTTTTCCTTTCATCAGTTAAAGTACCCACATTATAGTTGATATAGAAAAGAAAGAGGTGTGATTCTTTCTCTACATTAATCATTCTGAAGGACTGAGTTCCCCAGAACCCTCTAAAGCTGATTAATTTTTCTAGTATCATTATAAAGTCATGTTATCAATCACAACCTAAACAGTCCTCACAGGCATCATCCCAATAGATACTTGAGAATATTCCAATCAGCTGATAACCTTTTGTTACAAATATGGAATATAAGGACCAAGTAGCTCCATGGACATGCCTAAGTGTACACAATTAGTAAGTGTTTGGATCTCAATTTTAATTCTTATTTTTTGATTTACTATCCCGTACCTTTCATTTCAGACTATTACGTTAACTAAGTTCTTGTCAGTTTCTCTTGTGCCATCTGTTTTGCTCTGCCAGACCAAGAATATCTGACCCAATTTCTTTTTCCTTTTTTTTTTGGTGGGGGGAGGGTGGGTTCCACCAATGGCTAGCTTCCAAACTAGCACCAAATAAAGAAAGATGTGCCAGGCATGGTGGTGCATGCGTGCAATCCCAGCACTTGGGAGGGTGAGACAGGAGGATGACAGGTCTGAGGACAGTTTCAGCAACTTAGTGAGACCCTGTTTCTATCTGAGAGCTGTGCTGAGATATGTGTTTAGTATGTTGATATAAGAGATTGAAGCAAATTTCTTTCCCTGAAATAAAGGAATAAGTGAGATCTCATCATATTGTGTGACAACCAATAAAAAAATGCCCCATTCTTACGTGACAGGGGAAAGAAAACACATCATTTTTCAGTTTAGAGTTCACTTTCAGTATCTTATGATACAAGAAACCATAGTAGGTCAAAAGTTTACAAGGCTCTGTGCTTTGTTTTATTTTGTTTTTTGGTACTGGGGATTGAGCCCAGGGGCATTCTACCTCTGAGCTATACCCCCAGCCCTATTTTATTTTTTATTTTAGAACAGGGTCTCCCTAAGTTGATGAAGCTGAATGAGCCTTAAGTTTCTGTGCTTTAAATAAGCTTCTAAATCTACTTTAGGCCCACTGACCCTGGCTCATCCCAAGACCATGCTATCCTGCACTTTTGACATTAGTAGCACACACCATTTAGACATGATATAGTTAATTTTAGACTCAGGAGAGGTATATTCCAAGTCAAGTTACTCTTAAAAGTGATTGATTAAATATAATAGAAACTACAGAGCGGGGAATGGGGCACACACCTGTAATCCCAGTACTTGGGAGACTGAGATAGGAGGATAATGGGTTCAAAGCCAGCCTCAGTAACTTAGTGCGACTGTTTCAAAATAAAAAAATAAAATTGATCTGGCAGTGTATCTTGGAAGTATAATGCCCCTGGGTTTGATCCCCAGCACCACAGAAAGAAAAGAAAAGGAACCTGCAAAAGGCACTTGTCAAAAAAAAATTTGAGAATTTGATCATGATTTACACATTGATTGATTACATACCTCTAGGTGGATATCACCAAATTAATAGCCCCCAAATTTTGGCTTTAGGATTAAGGTATTTGTGGACAAAGCCTCAATTTGGGGTTTGAATTTCCTTCTATATTTTCAGCACCCACAAATTTTAGGTTTTAAAAGTTTTTATTTTGCCTGTGGAAAAGTTGCTGCAAGGAAGTTAGGGGCATCTGGTTTTATATTTGATTGTGTGTGTGTGTGTGTGTGTGTGTGTGTGTGTGTGTGTTGCTGGGGATTGAACATAGGGGCATTCCACCTCCGAGCTATATCTCCAGTCTATTTTCTTTTGCTAAGTTGCTGAGACTGGCCTCGAACCTGCAATTCTCCTGTCTCAGCCTCCCAAGTATTGGGATTATAGTTGTGCACCACCATGCCCAGCTATATTTACTATTTTGAGCAGGTAATTTCTAAAGAGTTGATGGAAAAAAATCTCATATTACAGTGTAGTTATAGATGCCATTGACTAATCTATATGCGTTTCTTGCATACTAATGATGTGCCAAGACTTCAGCCAGGAAAGAGGAAGACTTACAAGTAATCACATCCACTCTTCTGTGCCTAGACAGCTACCAGTGTAGATGTGAAGATTCAGTGTTTGTCTTCTAGAAATACCAAAAAACTGAAAGAAAAAAATGGTGGGAGAATGAAATTTACGAATTTTGTTCCTAACAGACAGTATTCTAAATGACTATCGAGTAGTGTGACTTCTCGAGTGTGCTACCCAATTATCTTTCCTATCCTCACCTCCTCTAACACATGGCAATAATAACCATCTAATTACATTTGAAAAAAAGAGAAAGAAAAATGCTTTAGTATATTCTGATGGGGAGGGGGTTGGGGGGAGTTGTTTTTTTCTTTGTTTTGCATACAAATAGGAAAATCTATCTTTGCAGACAAGGACAATTTTGATAACTTCTACAAAGGAGCAAGTGATGTTTCCATATGAAAACCTTAGATACCAACCACTTTGCTAGCCAGAAACACTTCTGGGGGAAGCAACTAATTGTTGTAGGTATAATGGGATATGTAAGAGAGCTAGATTAAGATTCTCCTTCTGTGGTTGATTCTCCACATCTTACAAAAGATATTTGTAAGAAACCACATTCAGAAACATCATATGGACATGGTTGAATGCCCCTAGTCTTGGTTAATGAGTAAACTTGTTTTAAATTGGTTTGTTGCTGGTCTCCCAGGGCTTTCTGTTTTTTGTTCTCTTTAGCCTCTCTAAAATTGTAGGGGAAAACTTCCAGTCTCAAAATGCCTATAAGCAGGAACAAGCTGATTTTACTACTAGGAATGGTGTGTTTGGAACAAGGTAAATCTGCAATTCTTTCTCTCCCTAAAGGTAAGTTCCAAATGGGCTCTATAATGACCTTTGTCTGAAGAAATCGCCTTTGCTGGCAACGGGCATCCCAACTCCACTCTGTATTCCTTTGAGAAAATAGGAGAGGCAAATATATTTTGGAGACCTAATTATTTTTTAAGAAATTATTTTGGACTTTGCTTCTGGAATCAGCATATGAAATAGGGTGAAGTATGAGATGCAACCAAGTTTTTTTGCCACTTAGCTTTATTAAGTGAACTAGGATTACTTATTTATTTTGACACATTTTGTAATACCACCTTCTGTAATGGAACAAATTCTGGAAATCAGAAGTGTTTGTAATCTTTGGAAAATTATCTTACTAGTCTTACTAGGAAATATGAAGCATATTCACTGGAGTATATTGTAAATGGTCTTTTTTCCCCCTTGATTATCATAAGCTGACAGCAGTTCTTGGCAGGATTCTTCGTGGTCAGAGTTGTGCCAGCTCAGAGAATCAACATGTTTTCTGTCTATGCTTCAGTGAGTTCAGGAAACAGTAAATTTTTTATCTAAAGTATTTATGACTCATTTAGCTGAAGCAGTTAGAAAATAAGCTTTTGATCCAATGCCATGCCTAAACTGGGTTCAGAATAAGAAAGCTAAAGTGTTAATAGTGCTCATCCATTGTTTAGTTGTGCATCTCACTGATTTTTAGTTTTCTCATCTGTAACATGTGGATAACAGTGCTTAATTCATAGGCATGAAGTGGGGGTTAAACAAGAAGTCATATGAAAGAGGTTTGTATATTTTAACATAGGGATCTAAATATCTATGCTGTTAGAGATATGTTCTCAAAAGAAACCATTTTGGTCATTCATTTAACTTTTCCAAATGCCTACTATATGCTGGGACTTGTATTAATCTTTAGAAATACACAGATGAATAAGACACAGGGTTTTTCCCTCAAGTAGTTCACAGTCTAATGATGGAGGCAAACAATTCACTCTCACAATTCAGGGTGGCAAGAACTATTAAGGGGTGGGCTGTGGATTCCACACAACACAGGGAAGAGACTCTTAATCCAGTTTGAGGAAATCAAGGAAAACTTCTCAGTTAAAGAATAATGATTAAAGGTCTCAGCTAGGCAAAGAAGTAGGTGGATTATGAGGCAGTCTTATTAAACGCTTCTAAAAATATGTGGGAAAGAATGAAGTTCAGGAGGGACATACTTTGTGCCTTCCTTAGATTACCTGGTGGAGGCAAAAATCTTTATTCTAATTTATCTCTTAACTCAGGAGTCTAAAAACCCATTGAGAGCAAATAAATGCAGCTTTTTCAGGAGTAAAGTCCTTTCTGCAAAGAGTAAAGAGTTATTTCTTTCATTACCTGGCAACCTCCTATTCTAACACTGGTATGTGAATCAGGGCACTATCTTCACTGCTTTCCTTGAACAACTTGCTGCTTTTCACCCCTGCAGGGAATTAAATGCAGTAATATTTGTTAATATCTGACTGTGTAATGGGCACCACACACTGTGGCCTCAGACTTGTGGGTGGAACAGAGGAGAAAATATGTACACAACTACAACAGAAGGCAGACTATGGAATCATCAACAAATTAATTGAGCAATTCGATGCATCAAGAACTGTGATAGATATCGTGGGTATAAGTATTTCTAAAATTAAGTTCTTATCTTTGAGGAGCCCACGGTCTAGTTGGGTTGAAAACCATAGAGCCATGTCATGTGATGGATGTCATAGGAAACTATAGAGTGCTGCAAGGAACCTCTCAGGAGCCAGAGAGCTCAGAATCCAAAGAGGCCTGCACTCTGGGTAAACCAAGGGAGATCTGATGCTGAAACCTTGGTCTGCAAATCTGAAAAGTAGATCACTTCATGATATACATGTTCTACATGACAGAAACTGAGCAATCTCTTATGCTGCAAATCACAGTAAATTCCAATGACTAACTTAAAGCCAGTTTGTGATCTTTCTGCATAGAAGTTGTCTAATCACTCAATGTTTCTTACCTGTTTTCCAGCTACCAACTGTGGGAAGAATCTTGTTAAGGTAGGGCCTCTAAAATACTTTAACTTTTTCAGTCGCATTGTCGGGGGAAGCCAAGTGGAAAAGGGGTCTTATCCCTGGCAGGTGAGTTGCAGGGAACATTCTCAGGTGGTGGGCTGAGAGATGTCTAGGGATTGATTGGATTTGCTGAATCACATGCTACTCATCAGTGCTCCATTCTGCCTACTTCTTTATGAACAATATCATGAGTGTGTACAAAAGCCCACATCCCTCATGATGTCCATCAACTGAGTTCCAGAAAAAGTTTGCTCATAATAGTTACATGTGCTGTTGACTGTGTCACAAACTACAAGTACAATCCCAAACTTTCAGCCCCAGAGACAAAAATCCACCCCAAGAAGCAAAAACACTTTGGAATTTGCTATTTAAAAATACTTCTTGAGTCAATTTGAAAATAACAGAGAATTCATATCCATAGATCCATTTTGGGTTTGGGGTATAAAGTTCATGCCAATACCATAGGACCCCTCAGAGAATAGTCAAGAGTATTGCTTCCTTAGTAGCTAATGTCCTAAGAATTCTGCCTCAGTTTAATTTCCTGGTCCTCCCATGCCATGAAAATGATTTCACACTTCTGCCCCAGCCCATATTGTCTGTGTAAGTCTCCTGAATTTCTTTACCCTTGAATGTTATATTCTTCTTAACTTTACAAGTAGAGCAATCATGTGTGTGTGTGTGTGTGTGTGTGTGTGTGTGTGTGTGTGTGTCTAGGAATTGAACCCAGAGGCATTCTACCTCTGAACTACACCCCCAGTCCTATTTTATACTTTCAATTTTTGTAACAGGGTTTCATTAAGTTGCAGAGGGCCTCAGTAAGTTGCTGAGGCTGGCCTTGAACCTGTGATCTTCCTGTCTCAACCTCCCAAGTACTAGGATTACAGTCATATGCCACTATGCCTGGCTTCCTCTTTTATTTTTACTTCTCTTGAATCAGTCGTGAACTTTTAGGTCCGTGAACAAATATTAATGGTTTGTTCATTGAGTTTGTGTTCAGTGGGTTGACTGAATAACTGAGTTATTGTCACTTGATTAACTGGTTAACTAGTTGACTGAATAGCTTGATCTGTTGTTTACTTAATCTATTGGTTTTCTGGTCAATTCAGAAGTCCATATTTAAATCATAGTAAGGGTGACTCATTGACTTTACTTACTTGCACTTTGTTCTATTTTTAGCCTCTTCTCTGTACTACTTTCTCTTTTTTCTTTTCTTTTCTTTTTTCTTTTTCTTTTTTTTGTGCTGGGAATTGAACCCAGGGCCTTGCAAATGCTAAGGAAGAGATCTACCATGAAATATACTTCTATCCCCTCTGCATTACTTTTCTTTTTGATTGCTCATTAGATAATTTTTTTGCTCAAAAAGTGGACAATTTTCCAGGCATGGTGGTGCATGCTTGTAATCCCAGTACTTGGGAGGCTGAGACAGGAGGATCACGGGTTCACGACCAGCCTCAGCTACTTAGTGAGGCCCTCTGCTACTCAGTGGGACCCTGATTCAAAATAAAGAATAAAAAATAGGCCTGGGGGTGTAGCTCAGAGGTAGAACACCCCTGGGTTCAATCCTCAGGACCATGAAAATAAAAAAAGTGGACAATTCTGCTGGATGTGGTGCCACATGCCTATAATCCCAGTAATTGGGAGGTTGAGACAGGAGGATATAAGGTTTGAGGCCAGTCTCAGCAGCATAGTGAGACCCTTAGCGACTTAGATGCTTTTTCAAATAAAAAATAAAATAGGGCTCGGGGTTTAGATCAGAGGTAGAAGGCCTCTGGGTTCAATCCCCAGTACCAAAAGAAGGAAGAAGAGGAGAAGAAAAAGGAGGAAGAGGAGGAGGAGGAGGAGGAGGAGGAGGAGGAGGAGGAGGAGGAGAAGGAAGAGGAGGAGGAGGAGAAGGAGGAAGAGGAGGAGGAGGGAAGGAGGAGGAGGAGGGAAGGAGGGAGGGAGGGAAGAAGGAAGGAAGGAAGGATTCTAATAAATTGCTTTTTTTTCTAAATCCAAAAAGGTGAAGATACTCATTAAAAGTACTTAGTTGGACACTGTAAGTAATTTTAGAATCAAATGAAATAGCATGAATAGGATGATAGGAAGTATGATGGAGAGGCAGAATACAGAATAGGCTTGAAGAATATATAGGATCAAATAGTTCATTAAGAGTATGAGGAAATGGTAGGTCCAAACTATTTCTATAAGAGCCTTGAGGGATGGAGCATGTGTGAAAGGCTTCCTAGCTCTCCTTTTTCCTTTCCCAAACCTCTTCAGCTGGATTCTGCTGTATTTTTTACTCTGTTTTCTTCCTTCACAGATACAGTTCATATCGTTAGAGCCACAGATCTGTGTCAATGGTATTATACAAATAAATTAATAAGTAAATAAATAAGTGAATAAATACCAATATTTCTAACTGCCAACTGTACAAAAACCCTTGCAGCCAATCATCCTAAATTAACTACTTCTTGTCCAGACCAAGGCTGGGAAGTTCTGGGTTCGGTGCTGCTTTTCTTTCTGAGCTGTAGCGTATGTTTCACCCCTTCACAGTCCACGGCCATGACAATTATGAGCAAGTTATCTGGGTCTATTTTTCAGAATATGCTGTCACCAGGCATTGGGAGGGGGTGGACCCCAGGGCATTAGCTTGCACCCATTTAAGGTCTTTGCAATTCAGGTATCTCTGAAACAAAGGCGGAAGCATATCTGTGGAGGAACCATCATCTCTCCACAGTGGGTGATCACGGCTGCTCACTGCGTTGTAAACAGGTAGGGGAGGCCTAACTCATGGGTGAAGCGCAAATCACCCCTTCCTGTCCCTTGGAATCAGCAGTGGTAACTCTACAAAGACATGGGGGAAAATCCTAATTGCATGATACAAATGGGGCATGGTGACATTGCCAGCTGGTACTCAACTTGGTAGAAAATATACATTCTTCACAGAAGTAAAACATTTCATTTACTTAAAATGACTGAAGTTAAGAACGAATAATACCCAAGTAAGAAAAAAAATCACAAAGATGGACTTGTGAAAAATTTTTTCTAGTTTTAAGTTTCAGTATCAAAAGTATCCAGTGCATTATACATCTTAAGAAATGGATAGAACAATCCAAGGGAAACACACCAAGAGCTATGTGCATGTAAGTCTATATCACTTTGACCCTCACTATGATGTATAATTACAATACACCAATACTTGAAAAACAGAAAATAAAGAGAGGCCAGTAAAATATAAAGGAGGCTCCCATGTCTTCTTTCCTTTTGGTCCTGTCTCACTGAGCCTCGACCTAACGATTTCTATCCTTTATCCACTTTCTCATGTGATCCAAATGTTCCCTTATTGTCAGTGCTCTTGGCATACACTAGGCTGTAATCAAAATCTTGCTCCTATTTTTTTTTCCTCTTTCATTTCAAGTCTGCAAAAATTCCCTGGATGCTTACCTGGTGCTAGACACTAGTGAGAACCAACTTACAAAAATGACTAAGACACAACTCCTGCCCTCAGAGAGCTGGTAGACTAAGAGAAGGGTGAACTGATAATGTCACTGCAGTGTGGTAGTGAAAGGCAGAAGTAGGCTGGAGGGATGCTATATGTTAGGTTAGGTAACTAATATAGCCAAGACTCAGGGAAGTATAGCAAGAGGAAATGATGTCCTTTTAAATTTTGTATAAAAGCATCACTTCTTGAAATGAAGGGTTCCAAAAGATGTCAAGTTCAAGGCTCTTAGTCCATTTCAGTGCATCCTGCTGAGTTTCTTTCAGATGACCAAGGAAGATGGGGTCTTTCCCATGTCATGTAAGGTCGCTAAATTACAAACATAAGGAAGGTAAAGAGAAGATTCCAACTTTCCATTGTTGTAATGAATCCCCAATCCTGGAGCTAGTGTGCTCTCTGGGACAACAGAGTTGTGGGGCTGTCCTTCTTAGTAAACACTTTGCATGAGATCTTTGATCTTGAAGCAGCATACTTTCTAGGAATCACAAGTCATTCCCAAAGGATTTCACTGCTATTGAGACTGGATCAACCTCCCAGGATAACTGAATAAATCCCCCTGTAGATTTTAGAGGCTTGAATTTCAATGTATATGCACCTCTAGACAATCGCAAGTAACATTGCAAAATGTTAAAAAAAATTATCATATCAATGTCTCCATTTGAGGCCGCTCTTTACTACTCTTTCACTGGAATTGGGGATCTCTGCAGTTTTTCTAATAGTATTGGAACCGGTCTCACTTTCTCTGCTCAGTAGCCTTACACCCCACATTATACATCCATATAATTTTGAACAGGCCAGTTTTTCCTGCATTCAGAGGCTCCTTGGTATCTACTGTTTTACTGCTCCCTCTTTATAGAAACATTGTGTCCACTTTGAATGTCACTGCTGGAGAATATGACTTGAGCCAGAACGAGCCAGAGGAGCAAACCCTCACCATTGAAACCATCATCATCCACCCACAGTTCTCCATCAAGAAACCAATGGACTATGATATTGCACTTTTGAAAATGGCTGGAGCCTTCGAATTTGGTAAGCATTTGAGGTGCACCCTGAATGATCTGCTCCATATTCCCCATAACCTTTGACCCATAGTACATCCCCCATAGTTCATGTTATGTAGTATATGCCCAGCTGTTCTGGGACTTGTCCTTTGAGACAGGGATTTAGGCTGGAGGGTCCTCTACCTGAAACTTTTTTTGTTGTGGTTCTGAATATAGGATTATGTGGAGTCAGGAAAGGGTCTTTGTCTGAAGTCACCCCAGGAGGTGCCAGGTAGAGATATTGCAATTCTTATAAGGTTCTTGGGAAGCCGGGCATGGTGGCACATGCCTGTAATCCCAGTACTTGGGAAGCTGAGATCGAAGGAGTACAGGTTCAAGGCACTTAGTGAGATCCTCTGCAACTTAGTGAGACCCTGTTTCGAAAATTAAAAAAAATAAAATAAAATAAAATAGGACTGGGGGTGTAGCTCAAAGGTAGAATGCCCCAGCACCCCCCCCCACACACACACAAAGGTTCTTGGGGATCACTTAGATGCCAATTGGTGGTGTCCTCTCCTTCATGAATGAGACAAGCTCTGCCTTCATCTTTTCTTTAGGTCAGTTTGTAGGGCCCATGTGTCTTCCAGAGCGAGGGGAACAATTTGAGGCTGGATTTATTTGTACAACTACAGGCTGGGGCCGCTTGACTGAAGGTAAGAATCCCTGTGCTGTTCTTCTTATCAGAAGACAGAACTTTCTGGTGGGCAATCAGAAAATAGTTTTTAATCCATTTTTTTAAAAACAAGTGTGCAAACATTTTGAAAAATGGAGAATATCATATTGTACTTAGGAATTTAGGTCTTTCCAAAAGACACAAACCTGAATCCAGTTGATGATGAATGGGGCATCTTCAACTTAGAGAGAGTGAGAGCACCTTGCTGGGTCTCCCATCCCTGTGTTCCAGATGGCACCATCTCACAAGTCTTGCAGGAAGTGAACCTGCCTATTTTGACCCAGAAGGAGTGTGTGGCGGCTCTGTTAACCCTAAAGAAGCCCATCAATGGAAAGACCTTCCTCTGCACAGGCTCCCCTGATGGAGGGAGAGATGCCTGTCAGGTAAGTGGGAACAGCTGGGCTGACAGGCCGCAGGCAGGTCTTCCTCCAGCTTTGTTAGCAGGTGAGGGGCTGCAGGAATGTTGATTCTAGGTAAAACTGGAATCTGGAAAGAAGGGTCAAAAGTAAATAGGGTATGTCCAGTCAAGATAAAGAAACAGTTCCAACAGTCTGTTTTAAGCAGATTGTTGCAACAATCTTTTGTTCCAACAATCTGTTTTGATTTCCCCCCAATGATTTGGGGGGAGGTCTTCTGCTTTTTTCATAAGGACCAAATAGCAGAGATAGTGCCAAGAATGAGCTCAGGGTTCTCCCATCCCTGAAGGCTGGCTGGCTCTTTTGTTTTTCTCTCCCTTTCTCTCTTTTGTTCATTTGTTCACACTAGGGATTGAACCCAGGGGCATTCTACCTCTGAGCTATACCCCATCCCTATTTTATCTTTTATTTTGAAACAGGGTCTTTCTAAGTTGCTGAGGGCTTTGCTAAGTTGCTGAGGTTGGCCTTCAACCTGTAATCCTCCTGTCTCAGCTTCCCAAGTACTGGGATTATAGGCGTGTGCCACCATGCCAGGCTGGCTCTTTCTTATTTAGATGTTTCCAGTTTGTGGATGTTTAGAAATTTACTTTTTCTCCATTCTCCTGATGATTAGGACCTGAGGTCAACTTTCTGACTGGGCAGGATTTCTCTGAATCTGTGGCATGAGACAAGAGAGGGAAGAAGGTCTACTGCTGGATGAAAGCCTATGATGAGGAAGGAGATAGTGTTGATGGGCTCCAGCGATATTCAAGGGTCATGTGGGAATTGCGCTGGTTTTTTTTCTCAAGGCCCCAGGTCTAAATTATTAGAAGTAAAGCTGGGCGTGGTGGTGCACGCTTGTAATCCCAGTACTTTGGGAGGCGGAGACCGGAGGATCCGGGTTCGCGGCCAGCCTCAGCTCGCGTGCACGCGCACGCTCTCTCTCTCTCTCTCTCCCTGTCTCTCTCTGTCTCTCTCTACTCAGTGAGGCCCTCCGCAACTTCGTGAGACCCGGTCTCAAAATAAAGTATAAAAAATAGGGCCTGGGGCGTAGCACGGAGGTAGAACGCCCCTGCGTTCAATCCCCGGTACTGCAAAATAAATAAATAAATAAATAAATTATTAGAAGTAAGGAAATGTCATTGATCTAGCACCTTTATGGGGAAAGGGTAAGCACTTTGAGGCATAGACAGTGCCAGTGATGGTAACAGAGGCTTCTTCTTTCTGCAGGGAGATTCAGGAGGCTCCCTCATGTGCCAGAATAAGAAAGGGACATGGACTCTGGCTGGTGTGACTTCCTGGGGTTTGGGCTGTGGTCGAGGCTGGAGAAACAATGGACTGAAAAATGAGCAAGGGTCCCCTGGGATCTTCACAGATCTCAGTAAAGTACTTCCCTGGATCCATGAACACATCCAGACTGGTAATAAAGCCATAATTCAAGGTTAAAACATTGGCATTCTGCTAGGGCAGAGAAAGCACTGGCAGTCTAGGCAAGCCAGACTGTGGAGCAGAAGGGTCCACTTCTGTTCTCAGTGTAGTGCATAAAGATTGTGTCTCAAACAACAGCCAAATACAGTAGGTGGTACAGCTTCAAATGTTCAGTGATAAATGAATCTATCCATTTTAGATTTTTTCAAATGTGCCTTCAATTGAAACTATCTCAAGATTTTCGCCACTCACTTCTCAGGTCTCCTAGCAAGATTGAGCAGCTATACCAGCTCAGTAGTTCTCAACCAGGGCCAATTTTGCCACCTGGGGAACTATATTGGGATGCATTTTTGGTTGTCACAACTAGAAAGGGGGCACTGGCATCTCTTGGATGGGGTCCAAGAATGCTGCTAAGTATCCTTCAGTGTAGAGCATAGCCCCCATCCCCAGTGAAGAATAATCTCATGACAAATGCTAGTGCAAAGGTTGAGAAACCCTGACATAGACTCAGGTACGGTAAGTCCGAAAAGGCCAATGACTATATACACCAGGGATTGAACTGCAACTACCTCCCAACACAACTTAATTGTTTCCTTAACTGGTGTCTTCTAGCCTCAAAGGGGCTTCCATCCTTTCCTGAAGGAGTTAATTCAAATTAATTCAGTAAGAACTTGACTTTGTTTTCAAGTACATGGCACAGTGGCAGGTATCTGAGCCATCAGTTCAAGTCGTGGCTCTCCTAGAAACTCTTTCATGGTTGTAGGCATGTTATTTCCATCACAAGCCTCCATTCTCATGTAAAATGATGTCTTCTTGCTTTGTACAATCAATCTCCCTGTTAATCACTGACTGTTTCTTAATTAGGCCACTCACTAGAGTAAGTAAAAACATCTCCTTAAAACACCAGGGCCCCTTTCCTACTTCGTCATTTTATCCCTTCTGTTCTTTCTACAGATTATATTTTCATTCATTGCATATTAAAAATCTCAGTGTTTTTGAGCCAACTTCTTGAAATATTGTCTAGAATATCACAAGCTTTGAACTGTGTCTTTCTTTTTCTTTCCCAGGGCATAGGAGAAAGAGCTCCCGAGGTGGGTATTCCTTGCTACTTGCTCCACCAGAAGCATGAATCTAGCATTTCTCCCATCCAAGTACTTTCCAGGCCCAACCCTGCTTAGTTTCCCAGAGCAGAGATCAGGCACATTCAGGATGATATGGCCATAGACAACATCTAGTATTTCTGAAAATCGGTTTCCTGTATAATCAAAAGTCTTCCTCTGCTAAAGTTTTCCTGCTCACTAGTTATAAAATTACCAGGATCACACACAGTCATTCCCTGCTGGTCTAGGAAATTCCACGCCCATAGAGGCCCAGGGATTCCTTCCCATTTTCCTTCTTGTCAATGCAGAGCTCCATCTAAGACAGCAAACATTTGGTAAACCCTTGCTTTGAATCAGAGATGTGAGTGAAGAGTGGAGATGGTGCAGATGTGGTCAAGAAGCCATAATCCTGCCCTGAAAGAGTCCCTGCTTCCCTAGGGGACTCAACCCTGTATTACATTGCAACTCTGCTATGAACTCACCTTGTGATTTGGGGCAAGCTCTTTTCTATCTCCTCAGTTACCTCAGCCATAAAGAGAAGAGGCTGGGCCAGATGGTCTCTAAGGCCTCTTTAGCTCAAAACTTCAGTGGTTCTTTGAGTCCTTAGAACTATCTACAAACAACAGTGTGGAAAGGTAATGCCCCCAGAGGTATAGAGGAGTGAGAGGATGTGTCTAGGTATAAAAAAGCAAACAAAGGCTGTGAAGCACAGACATCTTTTAAGCTTAAATTAGATGGATGAGCAAGATTTTGCCAGGTGGAAATGGAATATGGTACAGAAAAGTCCTCCAGCTCCAGGAATCATCCTTATCCAAAGATGGATATTGAAGAATGAAGACAGGAAAATGTAGGGTGTAGCAAAGAGACCAGTAAGTAAGCCAAAGCAGCTGAAATGTAGGATGTGTAGTGAGGTGTTATGAGAGAAAAGAATAGAAATACAACTTGAGATCAAATTATGGAAGCTTCCAATGTCATTCAAAAAGTTTGTACTTTATGAGTATTACAAATTTGATTAATTAAATAGATATATTGCTATACTTTGATGATATAAGAATGGCATGTAGGTGATGGATTAAGGGGAGAATAATTCAAGTGGACTCATGAGATTGTGCATTAGTTCAAGAGATAAGAAATGAAAGCTTGAACCAAGACAACGGCCAGAGAATGAAAAGGAGGAAATAGGAGAAAAATTAGGACTTTATAAGCAATTCAATGAAGACTAGCAAAGGAGAGGGAAGAAGCACACAATTCTTTGATAGTATCAAAGTTTTGAGCATGAGAGACTAAGGGCACATAAACATAAAATCAGAAGTGAATGCGGTTTTGCTGTTCCAGAGGACTTCCATCTCTGACATGTTGAGCTTCAGGGGAGTTAGCTAGGAAACCATTGTAAAATCTATCTGAAATCCAGAAAAGCAGAAATAATAGTTAAAACCGAGGGTATGATTGAGACTGGTCAGAGGACTCACGTAGAGAGAGAAGATGAGTACTAGGGCAGAACCTGGGAAATACATGTAGCTATAGAATATAGTTATGGGGTCAGAGGAAAAAGGAGTTAAGAAAAAAAGCCACAGCATTTCAGGGTTAAGCAGGATCTAAAAGGAACAAAAAGCAATGAGGCATCACAGAAGAAGCCAAGAGAGCAAACGATTTCATGAAGAAAGGAAGAGTACATAAAACAGAACCACGGGGGGAGGGGGACAGATTCCAGCGTCCTCAGCTTCTGGGAGGAGGAGCTGTGGTGGCCGTCCATCACTGTCTGCCCTGACCCTGTGGTTTTCTCTCCCAGCCTCATGCAGCCAGCAGGGCGGCATAGTCAGCAGGTCTGAGGGCGAGCTGCACTTCCCAGAAAGCCCCCGCCTGTATTACCAGAGCAAGCAGTGAGTAGCCCCCTCTGCCCCTCTCCCTCGATTTCCCCCCTTCCCAGTCTGGCTGTGCCCATTAACCAGACTGCAATAGCCATTTTCTGTTAGAAATAACACCCTCTCCATGTGTCTGCCTGCAGACCCTGTGTCTGGACCCTGTTGGTGCCAGAGGAAATGCATATATTGCTCAATTTTTCCTACTTGGACGTAGAGTCTTGTCAACACAATTACCTGGCAATGTATTTCTTAGAAGACAGACTCATCGGTGAGTGGATTTTCACTGTCAAGTGGAGAGCAGTGCTATGTGGGCTTAACAAGGCCTGGTCACAGTCCATTTGGCACCCAGTCATCTGTAAAGTCACACTTCCTGTCTCCCTTTCGAAACTCAGGGGGAGGGAGGAGCTGCATCTGAGCCTGCTGGTGGGTGCAAGGACCCAGGCAGGGAATTTCACTTGCTGCATCCATCTCCCATCAAACCAGCCTTCCTAGACCTGGACCCCATTAGCAGTAAACTCTAGACAAATTGTAGGACCCCTCAGGGCCCTCCAGGCAGAAAGCTGCTTTCCTAGGCATGAAAATGACCCTCACCTGATTTATTAAGCTAAGAAGAAAGATAGTAATAGATAACTACGAGGAAGAGACAAATGTTATATAAATAACAAAAATGCGGAGGCATTTATTTGCTACTAAACTGGAGGTGATTTCATCCTTCAGGAAACGTTTGGCAATGTCTTAGAAACATTTTTGGATGTCACAACTAGAGAGAGTATTACGGGAATCCTCTTAGGTTGTCACACCTGGAGGAGGTATCATTGATAGAGGCCAGGATGCTACAAAACATCCTACAAGAGGTGATAGCATCAAGGTTGAGGCACCCTGGTTTATATAACCCTGAAATATCATGGCAAGTTCAGTTCTCTTTAAGTCACTTAATAAAGGGTAAAGTTTTCTAGATTATGAGCAAAGAATCTTCTTTCTCATGTTGCAGGAAAATTTTGTGGAGAAAGCCTCGCTTCATCTATTCTCGTTGGCACCAATTCTATATGGCTGAAGTTCATCTCTGATGCCACAGATTATGCCACTGGGTTTAATCTCACCTATAAAGCTCTTAAGCCTAACTACCTTCCTGGTAAAACCATTTACTTTTATCACATATTATCCAGACCTTTTGCAGATATATTGGCCTCGTAGGCATTAGCCCCCTCCCAAGGTCCACTGGGTCCACACATAGTGGCCTTCATAGCTAGCTTGGGCACAGGGTGCAGCCTCTCCTTCCACAGCCCTGATAATATATTTGTTATCTACGCACGTGAGCTGAGAAACCCTGAAGAGCTCTGTAAGATCAGCGTATAGGGGGCTGGGGTGTAGCTCAGTGGTAAAGCACTTTCCTAACAGGCATGCGGCCCTGCATTCAATCTCCAGCACCAAAAAGAAAAGAAAAGAAAAATATCAGTACACAGGCTTCTTTCCTTCTTTCTCGTTGGCTCTGTCTAAAGATTTAGTTCATACATCCCCTGTGGGAGACAGGAGGGAGAACAATGAGAACTCCTCTTTCTTGGGTGGTCTCGTTATTTAGACTTTGCGTGTCTCAGATTCAGGTTGCAGTTCCTTAACCATCCTTTTTGAAGAGGGCATCATTCAGAGTGTTCACTATCCTGAAGACTACAGTGACCTGGCTAGCTGTAATTGGATCTTTCACGCCCCCAAACATCACCTAATTAAGGTATTGACTGTAGTTACTCTTACTTGGCCATGGAAGATTCACAGAATAGCTAACAGAAGCATCGTGCAGCAGATGTTTTTATCTGATGCCTTCACTGCTGTATTTTTATTTTATTTTATTTATTTATTTATTTATTTTGCGGTACTGGGGGTTGAACCCAGGGGCGTTCTACCTCCGAGCTACACCCCCGGCCCTATTTTTTATACTTTATTTTGAAACCGGGTCTCACGAGGTTGCGGAGGTCCTCACTAAGTAGCTGAGGCTGGCCGTGAACCCGGATCCTCCGGTCTCCGCCTCCCAAGTACTGGGATTACAAGCGTGCACCACCACGCCCGCCTCCACTGCTGTATTTTTAGTACTCAGTACCTGGTACAGATAAATCAGGCTTTCAATAAATACTTGCCCAACAAGGCGCCAGCCTAGTTTCCCCTGCAACTGCCCATCTTTACCACTAGATGGCACTTGCACTCTTTAGTTTTTGTTAAAAAAACAAAACCCGAAAAAACTGGTGCCTTTTAGTACCTGATGACTTTCATCATTCTCTAGTCCCTTCTAGAAACAAGCATTTCTTCCTTATAAATTCAACTGCTAACAAAACACTATGTGACTAATGGCTAATAAAAGTCAATAATAAGCTGGGCGTGTTGGCACACGCCTGTAATCCCAGTACTTGGGATTGGTGGTGTATGAAATACCGAAGTGAGTCAGAAGTTAGGAGCAGAACCAAGATCACATAGGTCTTACAAATGAGTGAGAGAAGAGAATTGAGAGGAGGGAAGTATAGATCTCCTTCTAGAGGTTTCAGAAACCCAAACAGAGATGAGACAGAATTTTCAGCAGAATTAAGAAAAGATTTGTACATGACAGAAGACAAAAATTTAAATATGAGACTATTTCTAAGGGGAGGAAGAAGAGGAAATTTAGCTGAAAACCTGAAAATACCAGAGCTAGAAGTGATTCATCTATTCAGTGAGGTGCGGTGGTGCATGCCTGTAATCCCAGTACTTGGGAGACTGAGACAGGAGGATTGCAAGTTCTAGGCCAGCTTCAGCAACTTGAAAAGGCCCTGTTTCAAAATTAAAAATGAAAAAAAGGGCTGGGGGTGTAGTTCAGAAGTACAATGCCTCAGGGTTTAATATTCAGTACAAAAAAAATCTATTCAATAAATACTAGGTTCTGTGCATTAATGAAATGATGCTCTCATACCCTGCCACTGATTATATCATTTTATAGGGCCATCCAAGATAGTAATTTGGAAATTTGTGTTATAAGTCATAGCAACATGCACACCACTTGACTTAAAGGGAAAGAACCAATTACCAGTGAGGCTTTCATAAATATTTGAATGAATCCTGTTTCTGACACACTTTCCCCATTCTGCATACCTACATTCACCATTAGTGATCATTTGCTGCTAGTTGTGTCCTGTCCATGGAGTCCCCATGTCTCTTGCTGAAAGCAAGAATCCCACCATCTGTTAAAATCTGAACTCCTACTTCATCAGCCAATCTCCCACAACTTATCACTTCAAACTCAATTTGCCAGTCCTTACCAAGCTGCCTGAAGATTGCTCCTGATGGTTTCCTTGTTCCCCCTTCACAGTGTTCCCTCTGTCTAGATACTTCCTCTCCCATTGCCTGATGCAAAACCTTATATAGGAACAAATACAAGAGAAGAGAAAAAATAGTTGTGTAAAGATAGTTTCTGCCACTTCTTTTTTTCAGTACTGGGGATTGAATCCAGGGGCATTCTACCTCTGAGTTATACCCCTAGACTTTTTTTTTTAATTTTGAAACAGGATCTTGATAAGTTGCTGAGGGTCCTGCTAAATTGCTGAGGCTGTCCTTGAACCTGTGATCCTCCTGTCTCAGCCTCTCAAGTACTGGGATTACAGGTGTATGCCACCATACCTGGCTGCTGCCATATTTTTAAGATAGAAAAAAGGAGTAGAACTCTCAAGGATAGAGATAAATACAACATTGCAATTATAGAAACTATGGAAATAGGTTTGTCATGATTTATTTTGGGTAAACCCAGAATGGTCCCAAGTGATCACCTTTCTTTCCTAGGGTGACTCATCACAGGTTTAACAATGTACTTAAGAATTTTGCTGAGGTTTACATTTAAGCTTAGTATACAGCATCAACTCTCTCTAACCCATACTAGAATTTCTGTTTGCATACATATCCATGAATTCTCAAAATTCACTGGGTGCCTCTGGGTCCACCTGTACGTGTGCTCCCAGTAGCATTGGTGATACTTTGTTTTAAATCAGCACTCAGACTCACACCTGTCAGGGAGGCATGGAGATCTACTGGCACCAGGATGGAGCAGGTGTGAATATGAGCCAGATGTAGTGTGCTAGGTAGAAAGACACAGTCTACAAAGGGCACAACAGTCTTCAGCCTTTATTCAAAAGAACTGGAAATTCAAGAAGAAATATCAGGAATGAGGTATACATCCTAAGATGTCCAGAAAAGCAATGTGTGTCCAGTCTAGAATAACCCAAACCCTACTTGCTTCTGATGAAAAAAAAAATATCCATGGTGTGGCTTTTCTGATCTTTTAGAGCCTCTGGGAAGCTTAAATATTTCCACATTTTCCCAACTTTACATTCAGCCCATATTTGGTACCTCTGAGGTTTCAGCATGTTTGAGAGCTGTGATATAGCATGGTTTCCCAAATAGAAGTAGGAATACCCGACTAAATTTCTCAACTAAGGTCTTCCTCCAGAGCAAATTGAGCAATCCAAATTTTTCTGCTTAATAAAAAAAAATCATTCATTCTTCGTATTTACTCTGGGTGTAACTTGTGGCCTTCTCAGTTGTCATTTCAGAGTCTGGAAATAGAAGAAACTGGAGACTGCACCTCTGACTATGTGTCAGTGCACAGCGATGTAGAAAGGAAGAAGGAAATAGGTTCGTGTTTCCCCAGGGCTCAGCCTCCCCTGGCCTGCACTGGGACCCAGTCTTGAGATGGGAATGAAAAGGATATGGCTCAATTTCCCTTCATTCCTCTGCACCACCTTCATCCCTCCCTATGGTCTCACCACTGCTCCTT
>PVJS01022581.1:0-30388 GCA_004027185.1 Glis glis
ATTCAATCCCTAGTACCACACACACACACACACACACACACACACACACACACACACAAAAGAAAATAGAAAAAGAAATGTTGAGATTTTATAGAAAAGGAGAACAAAGGCAAGATTTGGGAGTTGATGGCTGGGGGCGCTTGCGTAGCTGGTAGAGTAGGTCATCTCAGTCATGCCATGCGCTGGTTGATCATTATCTCAGGACTGGTCCTGGGAAGCTCAGAGAAGGTCACCATTTGCTCTGCAGGGTTATTTGATTCCCATTCCCATGGTGAGCTGGTTGTTCCTGCTGTAGGGGGGCAGACTCAGTTTCCTCATGGGGTAATTGCTCCCACTTAGGGAGGCTGTCTTATCGTGGGAGGCTGTCTTATCGTGGGGTGATCCATCTGTGAGGTTGGCCATTACTTGGGGATAGTTTTTTTTTTTGCAGTGCCGGGGATTGAACCCAGGGGCATTCTACCTCTGAGCTACACCCCCGGCCCTATTTTTTATCCTTTATTTTGAAACCAGGTCTCACCAAGTTGCAGAGGGCCTCACTAAGTAGTTGAGGCTGGCTGCGAACCCGGATCCTCTGGTCTCCGCCTCCCAAGTACTTGGGGATAGTTTTGGTCCTTTGCAATAAAGATGCTTATCAACCGGACCTGTTGTTCCTGAAATCCAAGGAAACTTCAGAAGAAAGTGGTTCAGAAGGAAAAAAAAAGTTAAGGCAAATGGAGTCAGAAAGGGACAAAATAGAGTTAGGTCAATGAATGGGCCCTCCCTCACTAAGACAGAAAGCAATAGATCAGGGCCAGGGACCTCTAACTTTTTTTTTTTTTAAAGAGGATCGATGTCTTCAAGGTGCCTATCTCGGGACTGGGGTGTAGAGTGGTAGAGTGCTTGCCTAGCATGCTTGAGATCATGAATGTTATCCCTCATACTGAAGAGAGAGAGAAAAAAATCCTGTCCTGATATGTCCTTTTGTCACTCCCAAAGGACACCATGGGGTTTCCCAGCAAGCTCCGGGGAGAGCTACGGTTGGTACCTTCTCATCCCCTAGATCAGCCCATGGGGAGGGCACTGTCTTTTGGAGATTCTGCAGGGAAGTTGCGCGCCTGTCTCCTGGCTGGGCTTGGAGGAGGTTGCCATTCTAGTGAGGGATCAGTTTCAGTGCCTTCCTCCCCAGCTGATCAGGAGCGTGTCCACAGTGCTGCCTGCTGGGCAATCCAGCTCAGACCTGCCTCTCCAGTTAGACCCAGAAGTGCCCACCCCCACTGCTCAAAGCAGGGCCCCAGAGATCCTAGGGCCATTTCTAGTTTTCCGGTGCCCTTCCTACCAAAAATCAGGAGACAGGAACAAATCAGAATCAGGACGGGGGGGGGGCACTCAGAGGCTGAACCACCCTCCAGGGATGCAGGAATATGCAGCGAGGATGTTGAGCTTGAACATTTACAGGGAGCTCTCAGGATTGAAAACTGATTTACAGTCTGAAGGCTGGCAGGAGGGAGCGCGGGAAGGTGGGGAGTTCTGTGTACAGTGCAGCCTTGTGGGCTGTGGTAATTATATATTACATTGAACTGTCCTTGCAGCATGGTGAAGGGCAGTGGCAATGAGACTTTAAATCACGCTTCCTGATGCTCCCCATAGCTCACCTCCCTGGAATGTGGCTCCAGAGCCCAGCTGACATTCTCCCGGCCACAGGCACTCTCTCTCTTGCACTCCCTCTCACTCGCTCTCATATACACACACACCACAGCCTGGGGGAACTTAACCTGACTGACTGGGGACCCAGGGAACAGGAAGAGGGGACATTATCAATCTGGCACTGATGTAGGATACAAGAAATAAATAGGTAAAAAGGAGACAGACAAGAACAGCAAAGAAAAGTAAAATATAACTTTAATATAAGAACCTGGAGCTGAAGTGCTTCAGCCCTTACTCCCCAAACCAGTTCTCTTTCCCAGGCCTGTCTCTCCCAAATTTCTGGGAAATCTGTAGATCCTAGAATCAACTAAAAGAGACTATAATTGCCCTGTGCAGTGTTAACAAGACAGATATGCTATTTGGAGAAAACCTATAAACTAGGACACTCTCCAGCTTATTTGTCAATCAGATAATGAAGACCTCAGCCTGAGGACCCTAAGGTTGACCAGACCACCAGCCCAGAAACCGCCGCAGGCCTACCGGACTGAGATCATCCTCACACACCTCCTCTAGCCCACCCCTCAGAAAAGTCCCCCATAAGAAAAGAGCCCTGCACTCCCCAAAATGTCACTCTCTCTCTTGAGATGGCCCGCATTCTCCCTTGAATGTGTATTTCCTACTTTTCTAAATAAACCTCTATCTATGTCTTTGACTGGCATGTGCTGAAATTCTTTTCCGTCGTGTTAGCCAGGACCCTGCCGATCCTGACTTCCTGAGCTGAGGACTCACCCCAACAGGATCAGACAAATTTGTATTTGAATTCTGGCCCATGACCATGTACCAGTTGTCTGAGTAGTATACTGACGAAGAGTGCAGCCAGACCGCCCGAGTTCAGATCTCGGCTCTACTACTCTTTAGTTTGGTTAGGGCAAGTAACTTAACCTTTGTGTGGTTCCCCATTTCTTTTACTCTGTGTGTGTGTGTGTGTGTGTGTGTGTGTGTGTGTGTGTGTGTGTGTACTGGGATTGAACCCAGGGTTGCTCTACCACAGAGCTACACCACCAACCCTTTTTATTTTTTGTTTTGAAACAGCTGAGTTGCTGAGGGTCTCACTAAGTTGCAGAGGCTGTCCTCGAACAGGAAATTGCCATTATCCCCATCAAGAAGCTGCGCAACAAGATCGCAGGTTATGTCACACATCTGATGAAACAGATTCAGAGAGGCCCTGGCTGGGCATAGTGGCACATACTTGTAATCCCAGTACTTGGGAGGCTGAGACAGGAGGACTGCCGGTTCGAAGCCAGCCTCAGCAACTTAGTGAGGCTCTCAGAAACTTAGCGAGACCCTGTTTCCAAATAAAAAAAATAAAAAATAGGTCTGGGGTATAGCCCGGAGGTAGAAGGCCCCTGGGTTCCATTCCCAGTACCACCAAAAAAAAAAAAAAAAAAAAAAAAAAAGAACAGAGAGGCCCCATGAGAGGTATTTCCATCAAGCTGCTGGAGGAGGAAAGAGAGAGAAGAGATAACTATGCTCCTGAGATCTCCGCCCTGGATCAGGAGATCATTGAAGCAGATTCTGACACTGAGGAAATACTGAAGCTTTTGGACTTTGGTAGCCTCTCCAACCTGCAGGTCACTCAGTCTACAGCTGGGATGAATTTCAAAACACCATGTGGAGCTGTCTGAGTCTTTTGCTATGCTATAATATTTTCAATAAACCTGGAACTACCAAAATAAAATAAATGAGGATAATAAGCCAGGCATAGTGGCACACACCTGTAATCCCAGTACTTGGGAGGCTGACACAGGAGGATCACAGGTTCGAGGACAGCCTTAGCAAGTAGTGAGACTCTTATCAACCTAGTGAGACTCTGTATCAAAAACAAAAACAAAAAATAGAACTGAGGGTCTAGCTTGGAGGTAGAATGCCCCTGGATTCAATCCCGAGTACCACAAATCATCATCATCATCATCATCATTATCATCATCATCATCATCGGATAATAATAGTATCTACCTTTTTGAGCAGATTCAGTGAATGAATACAGGTGATTGTCCCTGCTAATACAATAGCCTTGTGCTTCTGAGCTACTATTATAATTTGACCTCTGAGCCTCAGTTTCCTTGTCTATAACAAATCCTCAGAATACCTGTTTCCAAAATACTGGCTCGGGGTTGTTGTGAAGATCAAATGACACATTCCCTTTGGAAACTCTCAAATATAAGTTCTTATTATTGTGGTACTGGGATAGAATCCAGGGCCTTGAGCATGCTAAACAAATGCTCTATCACTGAGCTACACCTCCAGTCCTATCCTATTATTGATTATCTGGTGCTTGCTCTCTGGGATTCTGAGTTTGGGCAAGAGGGCCACATTCCCTTTAGCAACACAGCAGCTACCTGCATCCTCCTCCTACACCCCCACAAGGCAGACAATTGTGGAGTCCTGGAGACTGGAACAGTCTTGGAGGTCCTAGAGGCCTCTTCCACCCAGAATAAAGGTTATATAATGCTGTGCAGACAAACACATCACTGATAAAGAGAGATGATTTCAAAGGAGGCTGCTAATTAAACTAAGAACAGAGAGCTTGTCAGCCTCTTACACAATTATCCCCTTCATTACAGAGGTGGACTTGGTTTTTATGGGGCCCAAAGCTTATACAATTTGGGGAGCCCTCTTTAAGAAAAAGAACACAAGGTTATAAATGAGAAATTAAGCCGGATGTGGTGGCACACGCTTGTAATCCCAGTACTTGGGAGGCTGGAGGATCGCAGGTTCAATGACAGCCTCAGCAAGTAGTGAGACTCTCATCAACCTAGTGAGACCCTGTTTCAAAATAAAAAAAAATAGAATAGGACTGGAGGTGTAGCTCAGAGGTAGAATGCCCCTGGGCTCAATCCCCAGTACCAAAAAATAAAATAAAATAAAAATAAATAAATGAGAAATTAAGTGCAGGCTTTGGAAGGGGCATGTGCAAATGAGAGTGCAGTAAAGCGTAAGCTTCATGAGCTTCATGGAAAATCCACTTCTGCCATTGTGCCAGGTGGACATTTGATAAAGACTCGTCAGTTAGTTGCTTATGTCCAAAACAACCTTTTCCACCAGCCACAGATAGGCCAGGCGTTCCAGAGGACTGGAGTCACCTAGACTCTGGAAGTCACCCCACTGCTAGGCTGTGGCTCCTCCACTGGCTTCACCTCAGGCTAATTGTTCATTTTTGCTTTCAACAAATTTGCATGTGATTTACATAGCATTAATATTCAGACTTATATTTGGGAACCCTTCCTTTGCCCCAGCTTAGGCTGGATTCTTGAGATTTAGTTACCAAGTGAGAGCCAACTTTCTCTCTTCCCAAAATGTAGAGGGAAAGAAAGATATATTTGAGATGATGGTGACGTTTGTCTTGAAGTCAGTTTCTAAAGTCTCTGGCCCACTCAAATTGTCTTCCTCCACATATCCCTCTGCCCTGTCCCCAACCTCATCCTGTCCCGGATTCCCTCTAATTATGAAATCAGAAATGCACATTCTCAAGGACATACATTCCTCCCCAAGTGCTGGGCTTACCTGGGCTAAGTCTCCTCCTGACCTCCTGAAGTCAGGAGACACATGGCGTCAAGATGCCAGGCAACATTAGAGCACACACGGGTTCCTCCTCAGATCACCCCCAGGGAGAATCAGCACCTACTTCCCTAGCATGCTTGTTTATATGATTTCCCCAAATGGCAGAAACAGATGGCAAGTGGGAGTATGTGTGAGTGTGTTTGTGTGTGTGTGTGTGTGTGTGTGTGTGTGCATGCACGTGAGCTGCACACACATATAAGAAGTGTGCACACATGTGTCAGACAGTGAATGCCCACGTGCACATTAGTATGCCCACCAAGACAGGCAGAGATGTGGAGGTGAGGAGGCAGGAAGAAAGGTCTCCGTCTAAGAAAATCACATTACGGCTCTAAATGTCACCAAAGGTGAAACTTGCTTCCCCAGCCCTGCCCTGCAATGGGGAGGCCAAAAGAAGCTAGCAAAGCAAAAAAAGGCCTCAGGGCAGGCATGGGGTGCAGCTGCCAGTGTCAACACCAGCTCCAGAAATGACCTCACTCTCCCAGACCCCTCCCCCGAGGTGGTGAATCACCAGAGCCCAATCGATACTGCATTCCATTTGCCTGTGCCCTCTCCACGCTCTCATGAGCCAAGTCCTGCTTTCCTCTTCCGTGTGGCCTGGCCCCTGAGAAGCCTCAGCTACCCCAGCCGCAGGCTTAGCTCCTCCTTAAGCCTCTACCAGAGAAGTCTCTATCTGCTTCTGGGTGAGGTAGAGACACAATGAGAAGAGAGAGAACAAGAGAAAGAAAGAGATTCTTGTATGTGAAGGAGGTCTGGGAAGAGAGGTCGAAAATTTGCAGAGACAACCTGAAGGAAAGTCAGAAAATGAGGATGGAATTAGGGAGTGAGGAGAGAAAGAAGAAACGGGGAGCTGGGATTGGAGGAGAGAGGTGGGGTGAGGTGAAGCTGACGGCTGTGGGCTTTCCCTTCTCAGGATCTTAAAATTGTTACCCCATTTTCCTGACCCTCCCATTTCATTTGGGTCCTTTAGAACCAGTGATACAGAAGGAGACCCAACACCCCAAAGCAGCTGCCTATCCTCAGTGTCTGTGCTGTCACCTGCCTGCCCTGCAGTCTCAGGTTGTTCCTGCCCTTGTCAGAGCTGAGGGTTGGAGGGATTAGGAAGGGGCAGGGAGTGGGCAAAGAGTGAGAGGCACAAAGGGGAGGCAGCACCCGCTGGGGCAGCTCAGCTTTTCCCCCAAGACCTTGGCACCTGCCCAACGATTGTTCCTTGTGGCCTACTCCTTGTGCTCAGCAGCAGCCTGAGCGCCGTCCCTCGCCACTGACAGGAATCAGAACAGGGGCCCCTTTATCTCACAGTGAGCAGGATTCTGCCCAGTCTTTGTGACTAATTTCCCAAGATACTGTCTATTCCCGGCATAAAGTGAGCTGCCCCAAGGAAATCAAAGCTTTTATGTCTACGTCTGAGTCAACAAGATGGCACCAGAGCAGGAAGGTTGGGATCTCCCGAGACCACAAAGGCCTCTTGTGGAGATGCTGCCTGGGGGTTTCTCCTCTGCCCGCTGTGGCTGTATGTCTCTGAAAACAGGAAGGTCTGGTCTCCAATGCCCCTTCATAATCCTCCCATCATCATCATCAGTGATAACAATGGTGATACAGCTAATAATAATAATAATAATAATAGCGACCATGTACTGAGTGCCTAATATATGCCAGAGACCTTGATCAGTGTCTTATGTACATTATTTCATTTAACCCTGCACAACACTATCCCCATTGTGGGAAGCAGAGGAGGAAACCAAGGATTCCAGAGGTTGCCCAAGATTTCACTGCTTGAGATGCAGCTAAAATTTCAACCTTGATCTGTTTGTTTCCAAATACTGTTTTCCACTTTGCTTATTTTTCTTTTCTCTGCCTCAACAGTGCATTCTTCTTTTGGGTTTTGAGTTGTAATTCAAAGCCTTTATGAAGCCGGGCGTCGTGGTGCACGCTTGTAATCCCAGTACTTGGGAGGCTGAGACAGGAGGTTCCGGGTTCGCAGCCAGCCTCAGCTACTTAGTGAGGCCCTCTGCAACTTAGTGAGACCCTGTTTCAAAATAAAGAATGAAAAATAGGGCTGGGGGTGTAGCTCAGAGGTAGAATGCCCCTGGGTTCAATCCCCAGTACAGAAAAAAAAAAAAGGCTTTATGTCCAAGAAGTATTCATTGCCACCTCCCTACCCCGGCTCTGCCTCTGCCTCTACCACCTCAGGAAGCCGTTGGTGAACGGCTGTCCCTCCTTCTGGCTCGGGTTAGATTTGGAGTTGCCTCTGTGGCCTTTGGGGTGGAGGTGGCGATGAAAAGAGCAGCCTCTCCAGGAGGAGGACAGGGAGGGGAGATGGCTGTCATTCACACCAGGAACAATACAAGGGTGTTGGAGAGGTTTAGGGTCACATGGTGCCTTGGGCCCTGGTTTCCATGGGGAGGCACCTGGCAAGGTTCAGGAGCCCCACAAAAGGGAGCAGAAGAAGGTGGAAAACTACCAGGTTCCCGAGGGAGCTGGACTAGGGGCAAAGGTGGAACAAGAACTCCTTTTCCTCCAGACTCTGTGCCCCTGGCAGGCTGGCGCTGTGGTTTGCCCACAGGGCAGTCACAACTTCTAATTCTTGAGGCAGACACGGCCTTCATTCTAGAACCTGTGTCCCCCAGTGAAGGGAACCCATTCCAGACTTTGGAACCCCTCAGGCACCGATCAATAAGTAAAAAACAAACAAACAAACAAAAAAACTCAGTGTGCTACTATGGCTTTGAGGCTGTCACAGAGCCACCAGACAGCCATCTCAGACCCCCTCAGAGTGGATGTTCTGGAACTCTACTGAGAGACCCCACATGGACCAGACACCCTTCTGAGAGTCTGAAAGCAAATTGAGGAGAGATCTGCATAGGGAAAAGAAGTGCAGGGCAAGGGCAGCTCGATGTGTTTGCACAGGGAAAAGCAGTAGCCGCCGAGGACTGCGAGCTGGAAACACTGAGATGGACAAAGCAAGAGAACAACCGGCCTCCCTTTCCCTGGGGTCTGGACGCGAGCACGGCAAAGTGGCTTTCGGCATAATTTAGGACAACCACTCGCTCTCTCTCTCTTTGTCTCTCTCTCTCTCTCTCTCTCTCTCTCTCTTTTGGTGGAACAAGGGATTGAACCTAGGGGAGTTCTCCCACTGTTATACCCCCAGCCATATATACCTACCTACCTACATACATATGTATATATATTCTACCTCCAAGCTATACCCCCAGACCTTTTTTATTTTGAAATAGGGTCTTGCTTAATTGCTGATCTTCCTGTCTCAGCTTCCCAAGTGCTGGGATTACAGGTGTGTGCCACCACGCCTGGCTACAACCTCTCTTTGTTAATTATGAAAGAGTTGCTGGGTGCAGTGGTGCATGCCTGTAATCTCAGAACTTGGGAGGCTGAAACAAGAGGATCTCAGGTTTGAGGCCAACCTTAGCAACTTAGCAAGACCCTGTTTCAAAATAAAATTAAAAATAGGGCTGGGAGTATAGCTCAGAGCTAAAATGCCCCTGGGTTCAGTCCCCAATACCTCAAAAAATAAATAGATGAATAAATAAATATGAGGAAATTGAGGCTCCCAGAGTGGACAGGAGCTTCCCAAGAATATCTGCTCCTGAGTGGGCCCCCATTCAGTGTCGGGAGCAATGAGAAGCCACCCCGCCCTGCCATCTTCTTGGACGCAAGGGGACCTAAAGGGAGGGGTCACAACTTCGATCACCTCCATCCACTAACCCCACCCCCACCCCAGGGACCTCAGGGTCTTCCATCTCCCATCTGTGAAATGCCCCAGGCCTTGGTTCCCTCGTTAGTGAGGAAGACACCTGCTTTCCCTCCTTGCCTGCACTGTGAGGATCAGCTGGGAATGCTGCATGGGGAAGAGCTTTACAAGTGCAGGGTGTTACTGAGTTTGTGATTAGGCCAGGTCAGTGAGGGCTGCAGGAATAATGGGGGGATTAATGCCCACGACATGTGGGAAGAAGGGAGGACAAAGTCAGCCCTGTCCTCTTCTCTCGATCACCTGCCCTGAGAGAAAGCATTTGGTGTTTCCAAATTGACTTAAATAAGAAATGTGTGGCAGCAGCAGCATCTCTCACTCAGCCTTCACTTGCCCAAGGCAGAGAGATTTTAATTTTCAAGCCATAATGAGAAAAAGAAACTCAGAATTAAAGAATATTCCAGTAAAGCAGTCAAAATAGCTGCCCATACTCTGAGTCAAAGGGAGAACTATAAATTAAAATTTCCCTCTTACTCTCTACCACCAAGCGGGCTTGAGGAACAGGACAGAGCTGCTGGCAAGGACCCTGTGACCCTGCCCCTGAGGTGGGAGGCCCCCACCCCAGGGCGTCCACAGGACAAGGAAGAGACTCATCCACCTATTCACAGGGGAGAGTCACCTCCGTCAAGCCTGGCTTCCCTGGACCACCACCTGAGTTTAGGTCAGGCCCTGAATGTTGAATTGGGGGGAAGGTGACTCCTTGGCCCCCTCTGTCTGGTCTTCTGAGCAGCACAGAGATGCTGCTCCCTACTTTTGTTTCCCTTCTGCCATTCAGGAATGGCAAATGTCTCTCTGTCTCCCCCAACTCAGTCCAGGGGTCCTGGGAGTAGGAAGGAGCTGCCTGAGAAAAAGGGAGCCTCTAAGACCTCAGCCCACATTCTTCTGTTCCCAAGGGAACACTCTTCCAAATGCACTTGTGTTGGGGTGATGGGGCCATTCCTCAACTCAGGAACTCAGGATCGGCAGGGTCCTGGCTAACATGACGGAAAAGAATTTGAGCACGCGCCAGTCAGAGACATAGATAGAGGTTTATTTAGAAAAGTAGGAAATACACATTCAAGGGAGAATGCGGGCCATCTCAAGAGAGAGAGTGACATTCTGGGGAGTGCAGGGCTCTTTTCTTATGGGGGACTTTTCTGAGGGGTGGGCTAGAGGAGGTGTGTGAGAATGATCTCAGTCCGGTAGGCCTGCGGCGGTTTCTGGGCTGGTGGTCTGGTCAACCGTAGGGTCCTCAGGCTGAGGTCTTCATTATCTGACTGATAGATAAGCTGGAGAGTGTCCTAGTTTATAGGTTTTCTCCAAATATTGTATCTGTCTTGTTAACGCTGCACAGGGCAATTATAGTCTCTTTTAGTTAATTCTAGGATCTACAGATTTCCCCGAAATTTGGAAGAGACAGCCATAGGAAACAGAACTGGTTTGGGGAGTAAGGGCTGAAGCACTTCAGCTCCAGGTTCTTATATTAAAGTTATATTTTACTTTTCTCTTCTGTTCCTGTCTCCTTTTTTACCTATTTATTTCTTGTATCCTACATCACTTGCACTTTGCAGAGTGGGGGATGGGCAGAAGCCTTGGGAAAGGTGTGGAGCCTGAGGGCCAGGCCACAGCTCTCCCCCTGCCTACCTCAGGCCTCACCTCCTCCGGTGGTCTCCAAGAGAGCTATTGCTCTGCCCCAGCCTTCTACCTGTCATTGACCTTCTCTTTTCTCCCTCTCCTTTTCTCATTGACTTATCTACATTGACTGTGGAGCCTACTGTGTTCCAGAGTCTGTGTGGGCATGAGGGGGTGAAATAAGACAAATGCAATTCCTGTTGCAGATATAAAAGAAAGGCAGATGGTCTGAGGGTTAAGATACAACATAGAGCATGCTAGGCAGTCAAATATGGCAAAAACTCTGGGGTTGGCTGTTGGTTGCGGCTCAGTGGTAGAGTGCTTACCTAGCATGTGCAAGGCCCTGGGTTTGAACCCCAGCACTACAAACAAAAACAATTCTTGAGTCAAGATGATCTGGGTCTAAAGCTACCTCCATCTCTCACTGTTTTTTTTTTTTTTTTTTTTTGTGTGTGTGTGTGTGTTTTGCACTGGGGATTGAACCCAGGGCCTCACACATGCTAGGCAGGAGCTCTTCCACTAGGCTACAACTCCAGCCCTTTTATCTTGGGACAGGGTCTCACAAAGTTGCTCAGGTTGGCCTCAAACTTGTGATCCTCCTACCTTAGCCCCCAGAGCAGTTGGGATCACAAGTGTGTACCAATGCACCTGGCCATTTTATAGTGTGAAAGGCAAGTTGCTAACCTCAATAAGTTTTAATTTACTCATCTGCAAAATGGGGGTGATAGCCAGGCATGGTGGTGCACACTTGTAATCCCAGTACTTGGGAGGCTGAGATTGGAGGATCCGGGTTCGCCACCAGCCTCAGTTACTAAGTGAGGCCCTCCGCAACTTAGTGAGACCCTGTTTCAAAATAAAGAACAAAAAATAGGGCTGGGGGTATAGCCCAGAGGTAAAATGCCCCTGGGTTCAATCCCCGGTACTGTAAAAAAAAAAAAATGGGAGTGATGAAGCTTACTTTATAGGATTGTTGTGAAGATTAAGTAAGATAATCTTGGTCAACTGCTTAGAATAGTGCCTGGCATATGGTAAACACTCATTAAAGACCACTCACACCCTGGCGTGGTGGTGCATGCTTGTAATCCCAGTACTTGGGAGACTGAGACAGGAGGATCACAGGTTTGAGGCCAACCTCAGAAACTTAGTGAGGCCCTCCGCAACTTAGTGAGACCCTGTTTCAAAATAAAAAATAAAATAGGGCTAGGGGTGTAGCTCAGAGGTAGAACATCCCTGAGTTCAATATCTAGTAACACACACACACACACACACACACACACACACACACACAAAACCAGTTAGTATTATTTGAAAAGTTCTAATGATGATAATACTGACATTTATTATGCTGTATTGGGTGCTTACCCTAAGCCAGCCAGGGTGCTATAAGTATAGTAGTAACTCAATTGTGGCCCTTATTCTAAGGAGTCCTATTGGAGGTGACAGATGTATAAACAGGCCAATAAAAAGAGTGATCATCACCATCATCACTCCAAAAGCTGTCATTTTCTGAGCCTGACCATGTGCCAAGTTTTGTTTTGCTTTGTGTTTTTTGTTTGTTTTTTGTACTGAGGATTGAGCCCAGGGGCATTTTACTTCCGAGTTACACTCTTAGCCCTTTTTATTTTGAAACAAGGTCCTGCTCAGTTACTGAGGGTCTTGCTAAGTTGCTGAGGCTGGCTTCAAACTTGTGACCCTTCTGTCTCAGCTTCCCAAGTACTAGGATTACAGGCATGCGCCACCATACCCAGCTTACAACATGAGGTTTTAAAATCCGTTCTAATTCCTCACTAACACTTTGAGGGGATATATTACCCCTATTTTGCAGAGGTACCATAATAATTGATAACTTGTTCAAGATCAAGCTGTTTGCACAGTGAAGTATTGACTTCAAGCAAAATGACCAGTTAGGTCTAAAAAGAGATGAGGGAAGTCTTCAGAGAAGAGCTGCTTTGATCAGTATTTTGTCAAATGAGTAGTTTTCCAGGAGCCAAGACTGGGGAGGATGACGTGCCACACCACTTCTGTGGGCTGCAGGAGGACTGGAGCTGTGAGCGGCATCCTTAGGAGTTGCCCAGGCCTGGAGGTCAGTGGTTCCCTGCACCCACCCAACAGTTAATCCCTGGGTCCCTCAACATTGTCTCATAACCTAAATGGAGGGTAATTATTTTAGACAGAAGATCATAACCTAGATGAAGGATGATTATTTTAGGAAGAATATAGTCAACAAGCCTGTAATTCTAGAGTATTTCATCTGAGTCACAGAGCTGAAATAATTGCATGGAGTTGGATCCTGTCTTCCTCCATGTCTACTGGCCTGGCCAAGGGTGCCAGGGACCCAGCAAGTCAGGGATGTGGGCTGGGATCCCCAGGGAAGCTAGGAGGCGCTGGCTGGCCTAAAGTCAGGGTGACAGTCTCAATGACCTTTGAGAAGATCCAACCAGATTTGGGGCAGATAAAAATGAAACCCCTCTATGGTTTTAGTCCTTCTCCTTCCGTCCTTTTTCTCTGCCTGCTCACTTCCTAGAACAGTCACAGAGGAGGTGGCCATCTTGGTGCAGTCAGAGGCCTGGTGGACAGGGCCAGGATGTAGCCTTAGGATCCATCTGACTGGTTCTGTGCCCAGGAGAATCTGGACTCATCATCATTAGCATTCTGTTTCTCTACCAGCAGCAAGGAGAAGCACGCATCCTGTGCTAAGGAAAGCAGCAAGGGGAGACTCCCAAAGCAAAGCGACCTTAGGGGCTCAGGGCCACTGTCCCTCAGCCAGCACAGCCAGGTGCTACCAGCATGGTGCAGGGTGTGAGGGAGGCCTCGGGGAACTTCATGACCACAGGTGGTGAAACTTTGGTGCTTGTGACAGAGGCCACAGGTAATCTCCAGATACCTGTCTGAACAATGTAGTTTTGGAGAAAAGGGAAAGGACGAGGTACCTCAGGTCTACCCACTGTCTATCCTCTCCTTGGAGGGCCCTCACCAGCCTCACAGGCCTAATGCATTCCTCACATGAAGAAGCAGCCCTGGGAGGGAACAGCCCCCACACAGGCAGGAAGCACGTGCACATTCCAATAAAGCACTCAAAGAGGCAATTATTTCTGGGCTGCCTGTCCCAGCTCAGAGTACAGGCAGCCAGATTTCCAGAGCTGCTGTCATTGCCTCTGGCTATTGGCAAAATTAGACTTGTTTAGAAATCAGAATGAGCTGGCCTTCAGCACAAGGGGGTTGGAACGATGTGTCTGCCCAGGTCCGTCAGTGTGGAGCTGGGTGTACTTATGAGGACAGAGGAGATTATGGAGGAAGCAAAATGGCATTATAGGAACCCCACAAGATAGCACATGCCTGTTCCCTGTACACATTGAAATGCGTGTAGAGTATATACAGAGTCTGCTTGTTACCCACTAGGATGTGGGCTTGGTGAGGGCAGGGTCATGGTATCTTGTTCACGGCTGTGTCCTAGGATGGTGCCTGGTACCTAGTAGATGCTCAGTAAGTAGCTATTGATTACTGAGTAAGTGTACACATTTTGGCATCTAGCCAGAGTCCCCTGATAACACTGCGAATCCTCCCAGCCTTTCATCCAACACAGGCCATGCTGACATACCATGAGAAACATCAGTGCCTGGCCTCCTCGCCCTTCCCATGGGATGATGTTACAGGATATTTGGCAAATTTCCCCCAAAATGAGAAATGGCCTCCTTGGGACGTGAAGGTGTGGGCAGGGGCCTGGTCGGCCACCCCAGAAAGAGGAGATACGGTCTGGGCCTCAGTGAGATTCCCTCTCCCGCTGAATTCAGAAGCATTTGCCTGCCTGCTTTGACTCCCCTGTGTCCGGCCTGCCTCTCCAGCCTCACACCATCCCTCTCACCCTTCAGAGAGTGGTGCCTCTTGGGCGCCACTTCAAATTCCAGCCACTGCTGTGACAACCAGCTCCACAGTGGCTTCAGCCACTTCATGCTTTGTGACCTGACAGTGCACCGCCCCCAGGTCCCGGCCCTACCCTCTTGCTTCTCGCCTCAGGGCTTCTCTGTTGCCAGGGAACTGCTTGTTTTCCTGCCCTGGCAACCTGAAAGTGCAGGGTAGCTGATTCTCTGGAGGCAACTCTAGACAGTGGAGGTGGGAACCCCTGGATCAATGCCTCCCTTGTTATCGCCTTCGTTAAGCTTTTCAGCCAGGCACAGTGACGCACAATTGTGACCCCAGTACTTGGGAGGCTAAGACAGGAGGATCAAAGGTTTGAGGCCAGCCTCAGCAATTTAGTGAGACCCTGTTTCAAAAGAAAAGAAAAAAAAAAAAGGAAGGGCTGGGGATGTAGTTTGAAATAGAACACACAGACACAAAGCTTTTCAGAATGCTCCCTGGGTGCCTGAAGCTGTGGTGTTCTCCTCTGGTCTCTGTCTCGCTCCTCGTCCCTCACCCTTACTCCTTAAATCACAGCCTTTGTCTCAGGCTCAGCTTTCAAGGGAACTCAGCTAACTTAAATCCCTCCCCCCAGCCACACTGGTTTCCTTTCTCATCCTCCACTCTTTCCCACCTCAGGACCTTCAGTGAGACTCCCATTGCCTGGAATGCTTTTCTCTCCGCTTAGAAAATCCCTGACTGAGGCTCAACTGCGAGAGGGAAGTGGCCATGAGAAGGGCACCAAGTGCGGTGGGAGAGGACAGGGAGCAGCCACGGCAGGGATGCTGTGCTTTCATCAGGAAGTAAGCCACCCTGTATGCAGTAGGCGCTTAAACAATGTTTTTGAAGTGAATGAATAACATGTCTATATCCATGTCCCAGTCACCACTCCCCCTCCACAGGGAGAGGATCAGGCTGTGGGCAGAGGCTGGTTTGGTTTCATCCTAAGAGAACCCTCGGGAGCTCACCTGCAGGGCGGGCGGCTGGGCACTGACTCCACTCTTTTCTCCCACGGTGGATTCTGGTCTGTTGCTCATTTCTCTGCTCCCCGTGGGCTCCGCTCCTGACACCATTAGTCACCTCCCTTGGTTCTCAGCTTCCTTAATGAGCAGCTGTCTTTTTAGACTGAGCCAGGCCTGCCCCTGTCTGCTGCTTCCGGGGAAACTAGGGTTGGGGTGGGAGTGCGGGGGTTCAGGGAAGGTCCTAGTCTTTCTCTGCTTCCCACCGTGCTCTGAAGGCAGGGGGAGGGAAAGAGAGAGGCAAGAAAGAGGATTCTCTACAGGCAAAGGAAGAAGGAAGTGGAAGACAGCTTAAATTTCCCGGTAGGTTGTAAAGGGGCCCCCAGCTTTCCTTCTGGAAAGGGTCAGTGGAGAACAGAGTTGCCCATTTTTTAAAGAGGAGAGAGCCCATGCTGGTAGGTGACTGGGGACAATGACTGAAGGCCTTTCCTGGCTAGCCAGTCTCTGCTCACTGTTCTCCATGCATGGAGGCAGGGAGGTGACAGAGTAACCTATTAAGAGCCCTGTCAAAATAGGAGAACACTGGATTGAGGCACCTTGAGTGTTGTTGGTTGTGCTCTAGGCAGCTCTGGGCAGGGAGGGATGTCCAATAAGGGGCCAAGGTAACAAGGGGTTTCCAAGCTGCTGTGCCACAGTAAGAGGGTATATGGCAGGGGGTACAGAAAAGAGATGGCCTATTCAGAGGGTAAGACGAAGAGTCTGATGAAGGGGCTTTTTGCAGGTGGGCAGGTTACAGGAAACAGCAAAGGACATCAAGGCATCCAGGGCCTAGTCACTGAAGAAAGCCTTTACCAGTGCTAGGTGGGAAGGAGGGAGAGGAGGGACCAGTGTTGCTAAACCTGGTGAGAGCTGTAACTGTCCAGGAGCTGTTGCCCACAGGAGCTGGGGCCTCTGTAGAGCAGTGCAGCTGCTGCCAGCACTGCGACCAGCAGCGGGGCTCAGATGGGGGATAAGCACCCTGCCCTCTCCCTCATCCCATCGGCTGGTCTCCTGCCAGCACCTCCCATTGGCCAAAACCAACAGGAAACTGAGGGCAAGGGGTCAGGATGATACAGTCCTCAGAGGTCAGCTTCCTGGGGCACTGAGCAGAGCAGAGAGGAATGGAAAGTTCCCTTCGTCCCGATGTTACCTGCCCCTAAGCCCACCTCCTCCCTGGATCCTAAAAAGCTCAAAAGTCCCGGTGCCCCCTGTGTTCAGAACCCACTCCATCTCTCACACTGAGCTGGGCCAGGCCTGGGTCAGGCTCAGACTTCAACCACGTGGAGAGGATTTCAGTTGCCGAGTCAGCCTCTGCCCCAGCCAGTCATTATCAGGGTTCCCAGATGGTCCTGTTCTGCGCCAGGCTTTAGGAATGGGAGGCTGGGTAATTACATGTCCCTAACAAGCCCTTGCCCCTGCTTGACTCTCTTTCAACTGAGTAAAGCAGAAGGCCTCTCCCTACTTTCCCCTTGCATGGGCACTGGCCCCTGTCCCTTATCCCCAGAAATTCCATTTTGATCTGCGAGGCCTGGGGAAGCTGGGCAGCCCCTGACTCTCTCTCGGCATCTCAGATACTGAGAAAGGGCCTGCTGGTCCTTCCTAACATATTCCTGGAAATACCAAATCCTCCCCCCCTTAGAACTATGAATTTATTAGGTTCCATGGGTTTACTTCTCGACACTGTCCTGGGGTTCCCACCTTGGACCTTTTTAAGCCACTTCCTCCATACCAGTCCATTTCTCATCCCAGGCACCCTGGAGGCCCCCAAGGAAGTGGACTCAGCTCTGAGGCCTTGGGGTCCCGTCATACATGTAGAGCTGTCAGTTCAGATAGCTGTTCCATCCGTCCCCTCTCCCCAGCCAGGCCCCAGGTTTTCCCAGTGCACACACCCTGTGGTGGAGAATGCGATTTTGGTTTGCTCAGTATCCACTTCCCCTGACATAAGCTCTGGGAGTTTGGTTTGGGGCACTGTTTCACCAGTTATAATCATTTGTGTGTGTGTGTGTGCTGGGGACCGAACCTAGGGCCTCGAACACACTAAGCATGTGCTCTACCACTGTGCTACACCCCAGCCCCCGCAGTCCTTATCTTGGTGGATGGTCAGTAGAGCTCCCTCCATTCTCCTGCCAAAAAATTGGCACGTGACTCAAGCTAGGCCACTTACGAGCTCTTTCCTCCTTGACTCTTGAATGGAATGACATGGAAATGCAAGTCATTTCTCCCCAACACGGCACCGTGAAGAGATTACTCCTTAGCCCCACCTCCCTTAATTTCAGTGCCCTGGTTCCTCATCTTCTTGGGACAGCCTCTTTAGCGTTTTCATTTTCGCCGACTCTGTGAGCCACCTCTATGTCTTTCTTTTTTTAATTATTATTATTATTTTTTAATTGGTGCATTGTAATCATATAACTTGATGGGTTTCAGGGTGGTAGAAGTATACATGCACACCACAGTCAATTAGCCCTCCCCCAATTCCCACCCCCATTCCCTCCCCCTTCCCTCTTTCTCACGCTCAGCATATTAGCTGACTTTGGTATATTTGCATATGTACATCCTGTGCATTAGGGTGTTTCCCTCTTCCCCCTCCCATCCCCCTCAGTTAGTTCTCCTTCTTTGCTCACCTGAGGTTTTCTCCATCTTTGTCTGGAGTCCCTCCTATGCCCTATTCTACCTAGCTTCTGCGTATTAGGGAGACCTCTATGTCTTTCTAGTATAATCATTTTTGCTTGTTAGCTGGATTTTTCTGTTGTTTACAACCAAAGAATCTTCACCAATGCAAATTCCCCTTCCTTAGAGGTGCCGAGAGTGTGCCCCTCTGCTGGGCTCGTATTTGGAGCCTCTGACTTGGACTCAAATCTCATCTGGTCCTAGAATGAGAGAGGAAAGTGCACCCCTGCTGCCGGAGGTTATGCATCATACCTCGCCTCAGGAACCCTGGCTTTGTTGGACACAGGTCTCCCCACCCTGAAATAGCCAAGCTTACCTCCCCTGACTCCCTATCACAGGTCCTACAGCAGGTCAGGCGGGTCTCCTTGTTATTTTCCACAAATAGCAAACTCATTCCTGTGCTCATTGCTCGTGTTCTCGGACACCTGATAAGCTTGGGCACCCCCCCCCACCCTGTCGGCCCTCCCAGACCTGCGGACCTCAGTTCACCTCCTGCCTCTTCCTCCGGAGGGCCTCTTGTGCCTCATTGAGGCGCAGCTGCTTCCGAGCCAGGCGCTTCACTGGGCTCGCTCTGATGGGGGCAGAGCGAGTGATTGCTTGGTTGAGCTTCGTTTCCTTTGTGGACTAAAGTCTCTGAGGACTTGACTCTGGGCTCCCGGTGCCTTGGTCCTTTTCCTGAATGGGCCTCAGTGCAGAACATGAGGTCCTGCACACCGCAGGTGTCCTTGTCTGTGTGTCCACCCCAGTTTAGAAATTGTCCTGGTCCTGTGACCCATAGTCTTCATTCATTCACTCATCACTTATCAAGCACCTTCTAAGTGGGGGTTCTCTCCTGAGCGCTGGAGGTACACAGCAAATAAAACAGCTAAAGAATTCACAGCCTAGTAGTGAAGATTTATTGAAAATTAAATGTAGCAGAATAACCTTTTGAGAAAATAACCATGTCGAGTTTTGCTCTGCTGCAGGCTCACCTCAAAAGAATGAAAGGCATTCTATCCCTCCCAGGGGAGAGCTGGACATTGTGTCCTTGAGGTTTGGACATTCTTGGCCCTCTCCACCCCCCATGAGGGCTGGTGTATTTCAGGGTAGAAAGGAGAAGCGGCCAGAAGCAGGCCACCCAGAAGACAACTTCCAAACAGACTTTATATTTTATTTTATTTTTTTAGTACAAGGGATTGAACCCAGAGGCATTCTCCCTCTGAGCAACACCCACAGCCCTTTTTATTTTTCATATGGAAACAGGGTCTCCCTAAATTGCTGAGGCTGGCCTCAATCCTGCGATCCTCCTGTTTCAGCCTCCCAAATACTGGGATTACTGGCATGCGCCACCGCACCCAGCTCCAAACAGGCTTTTTAAACAAAGGTTAGGGTTGGAGGCTAAATGTTTCTCAGATTAAAGAGGAATGGTTCCATCTTCAAAGGGCTAGCTGCAATCCTCAAGACTAGAAAGAGAATGAAGGTATGACGTCCTTCAGTAGCAGAGATCTGAGCTCATGTGGGAGGACCTACGAGGAAGAATAATTGGGTGAACAAATACATGATAATAATACTAGTCGGCATTTATTGTTCACTTAAGGTATATCAGGCATTATATTAAGCACTGTGTGCATTTGCTTATTTCTCATAAGGACTCTATAAAGTAAGTACTGTTATTGTTTCCATTTCTCAGATGAGGCAAAGAAAGATTTAAACGAACTGTCCAAGGATTATGGATCTGAGAATCAAGCTCAGGCAATCAGATATTACTGAGGGCTGTGTGGGAGCCTTGGCCCAAAGGTCCCCATGGCTGGACTTGTTATAGAGATGGAGCTGGCTCAGCACCGCACCTTCACGTGTGCTTCTCAGCCAGGCAGGGAGCATTAGCTGTGGCCAATGGCATGAACTGAGGACCTGGCAACCTCAGGAGGAAGGGACTCGCATGGGTTAACTATGGCCTTACGAATGCTGTATAACAATTGGGAAATTTCAGTGGCACTCAGCAGTTGTGCTTATTTGGCTTGTGTGTTCGGGGACCAACTGGGGGTTTGTTGCTGTAGGCTGGCTTTGGCTGAGGTGGTTCGGTTCCACTCCATGTGTCTCGCATCCTCCTTTCAGGACCATAGGCCAGTCAGGAGATGCTGATGGAGACGGCGGAAGCACCAGAGAACATCCCAACCACAGGCCTATTTGAAGCCTCTGCTTACATCATGTCTGGTCAAAAAAGTCACTTGGCTGAGGCCAGAGTGGAGGGGTGGAGGAATACCCCCCCACAGTGCTCAGTGCAATGCTACTGCCAGGAGGGGCGAAGAGATGGAACTACAAGCTAGTGTCCCACAGAACTTGAACTGGATTTAGTTTTGATTTGGAGAGAGAATGAAATGCTACATTCTGTCATGGAGCCGTTCATGCCTGTTATAAAGAATCTATCTTCGGGGACCACAAAGTTTGCTATGAGAATATTTACATTTTTAGTTTTTATTTTAGTAAGAATCCTAAAATGTCTTTTAACAAGAACATACTCTGGATGGTCTAGAAGACTATGATGACTGCCTTAGAGTTTTCAAAGCCCCAGCAATTAGCTTGAGTGATAACATTTTACTTTTTCTTTTGTACTGAGGATTGAACCCAGGGGCATTCTACCTCTCAGTCCTATTTTATTTTTTATAAATGCTGTATAGCAATCACGAAATTTCAGTGGCACACAACAGTCTGTGTTTATTTGGCTAAATAGGCTAAGTTGCTGAGGGTCTCACTAACTTGCTGAGGCTGACCTTGAACCTACAATCCTCCTGTCTCAGCCTTCCAAGAGCTGGGATTATAGTTGTGCACCACTAAGCCTGGCTAATATTCTTTTATTTTCTAATGCCTGCAGCATCCATTTCTTTTCATTCTTGACATTGAATTACTTTTTGTCTTTTTTCAACTTTTCTTGCTCATTATCACCATAGATTTATCAGTTTTCACAGAATTAGTTTTTGTCTTGGCTGCGTCTCTCTGTTGCACATTTGTTTTCTATTTCTTCAATCTCTGTACTTCACTTTATTTCCTTCCTTCTACTTGGAGTTGATTTTGCTGTTTCTTTTCTTTTTTTCTAACTTATTAAGATGGATTCTTAGCTCATTAATTTTCAATCTGTTTTCTTTCCTAAGATGTGCATTTAAGGCTCTACATTTCCTTTTATAGGCTTAAATGAAAAAAGAAAAATTAATGTGCCTGGTCCCAAATAGGCACTCAATAAATATCTTTTCTTTCTTTCTTTCTTTCTTTTTTTTTTTTTTGCAGTGCTGGGGACTGAACCCAGGTCTTTGCACATGCCAGGCAAGAACTACTGAGCTCTACCCCCACAATAAATATCTTATCATCACCATCCTCATCGTTATCCAGGGTGAGATGTGACAGACTCCCAGCACAGTTTCCAGCTCTCTTGCACTGAGTTCACCAGGGGCCTCTGAGGACTTATTCTGGGCTTCAGATCTCCTTTCTGGGCCTTGAGGAGGCTTCCTCTGAAGTTTAAGGCAGGGTGCAGACAGGACCATGAGCCTTTGGCTCCATCTTTCTCATGGACTTTATTATTTTTTTTTAATTTTTCTTTTTTGGTACTGGGAATTGAACCCAGGGGCAATCCACCTCCAAGCTATACCCCCAACCCTTTTTATTTTTTATCTTGAAACAGGGTCTCACTAGGTTGCTGAGGGTCTTGCGAAATTACTGAGGCTGGCTTCAAATCTGTGGTCCTCCTGTCTCAGACTCCCAAATACTGGGATTACTGGCTTTTGCCACCACACCCAGCCCTCAGGTACTTTAGACCTTATCTTCCTGGGATGGCTGGCAAGGTCCCAGGTCCTTGGGAAGTTTGAATTCTAACCTGCAGCCTATGGCAGATTGTATTTTCACAAGATGGTCACAATAATAACTCCCATTCCACATACTCTTCTATAACCTTCTTCATCTCCATCAAGAGATGAGATATAGGACTGGGAATGTAGCTCAGTGGTGGAGCACTTATTTAGCATGCTAGAGGACCTAGTAACACACACACACACACACACACACACGCACACACACGCACACACATACACACACACACAAAGAGTGCGCGTGTGCGAGAGAGATGGGATGGGATGGGATATAGTTCTTGTCTGGTAGGCTTGTGATGCTCTCATAACCAATAGACTGCAGCAAAGGTGAGGCTGAGAAACTTCTGAGGCCTGGTCATTAAAGTCAATGCAGCTTCTACCTCAGTAGCTGAAAAACACATGATTAGAACTCTGAGTTACCACACAGGAAGTCTGTACCTAGTGGCCGCCATGTTGTAAGGAAGACAAACCATATAGAGAGATCACATGTAGGCATTCTGGCTTGAAGTCCTAACCTTCCAATCAGCCCAGCCCACATCCCAGACATGATGATGATTCAGTTCCTAGCTCTTCTAATCTTTTTTTTTTTTTTTTTCTGTACTGGGGATTGAACCCAGGGGCATTCTACCTCTGAGCTACACCCCCAGCCCTATTTTTTATTCTTTAGTTTGAAACAGGGTCTCGCTAAGTTGCGGAGGGCCTCACTAAGTAGCTGAGGCCGGCCGTGAACCCGGATCCTCCGAGCTCAGCCTCCCAAGTACTGGGATTACAAGTGTGCGCCACCACAACCGGCTTCTCTTCTAATCTTTCTAATCCTTCTCATTTTACCAGTGGAGGACCCAAACATTGTGAAAATGAAACAAATATACCACCCCCGCCCCCAATTGTATGCTGTCCAATTTTTTTTCCTTGTGGTACAAGGGATTGAATCTAGGGCCTCACACATGCTAGGCAAGCATGCTACCACGGAGCTACACCTCATGCCCCCTGTTCAAATTCTTAACCCAGAGATTAATAAGCACCAAAAAAAAACAAAGATTGCTTTTAGGCACTAAGCTTTCAGGTATTTTCCTACACAGCAGTGGATAACTGGAACAGTGCTCATCACTTTGTCATCTTGTTCTCTACCAGACTGTCAATCCCCATCACACTCAATATATCTAGATTTCCCACGTAGGCCCAAACAGAACCTGCAGATACAGAGCACAGCAAAGCATGAGCCCTGGAGGAGCCTAACTGGAATGGATATTTTCTCATCTTACCAATTTTATGAACTGAGCTCTCCTAAGACCCTTGGTTCCCAACCTTTTTAAGTGGTAAGACCTTTTTTGTCTTATTAGAAAGGCTAGGTATGAGGTGCGGTGGTGAACGCCTGCAGTCCCATCTATGTGAAAGGCAGAGGCAGTAGGATCGAAAGTTTGAGGACAGTCTGGGCAACTTAGCAAGACCCTATCTCAAAATAAAATGTTTTTAAAAAGAGCTGGGAATGTAACTCAGTGAGAGCGCCTCTATGGTTAGTCCCTAGTTCAGCACATTTTACAGATGCCAAGTAAGGTGGTTGGAATGTCCCAGCAGTCTCGTGTGTGTATGTGTGTGTGTGTGTGTGTGTGTGTGTGTGTGTGTTTGTTTTACTGGGGGTTGAACCCAGGGGCATTCTACCTCTCAGCTACACCCTCAGCCCTATTTTATTTTTTATTTTGAAACAGAGTCTCACTAAATTGCTGAGCCTGGCCTCAAACCTGCGATCCTCCTGTCTCAACCTCCCAAATACTGGGATTACATGAATATGCCACTGTGCCTGGCTACCACCAGTCTTTTTTTGTATATCACATGCAGAGTTCACAAAGGGTAGATGGGTGGGGTATAGAATGATATCCAAACTCCTTACCCTGGTGTGCTAAAGAATGTTACCTTCCAGATCCTTCTATACTTTTGCCCTTTTTTTGGTCACCCCCAACCCCCTCCCAACCCCCTCCTTTTTTTTCTTTGTACTGGGGATTGATTCTACCTTCAAGCTACACACTCAAGCCCTTTTTATTTATTTATTTATTTATTTATTTATTTATTTATTTATTTACTTTGCGGTACTGGAGATTGAACCCAGGGGCATTCTACCTCCAGGCTATACCCTCAGCCCTATTTTTTTATTCTTTATTTTGAAACAGGGTCTCACTAAGTTGCAGAGGGCCTCACTAAGTAGCTGAGGCTGGCTGAGAATCTGAAACCTCCGGTCTCAGCCTCCCAAGTACTGGGATTACAAGCATGGGCCACCACGCCCAGCTAAGCCCTTTTTATTTTTTATTTTGAAACAGGGTCTCGCTAAGTTGCTGAGGCTGGCCTCGAACCTGAGATCCTCCTGTCTCAGCCTCCCAAGTACTAAGATAACAGGCATGCGCCACCATGCCCAGCTACCCCCAGCCCTTAAAAAAAATTATTTTGAAATAGAGTCTCGCAAATACTGGGCTTACAAATGTGCACCATTGTGCCTGGCTCCACATTGCCTTGATAGCTGACTTTCTGTTAGACTCTGCCAATTGGAACCACTGTCCAAACTAGAAGGCAGAAGTGAAGGAAAAGCTATTTTCTTTTCTGCATTTTGATGGCATCTCTAGCAATGGCCTCGTTGCTTGGCTCTTGAGTTCCCACTCAGGCAGTTCAGTTTCTACATAGCCTCCTCACTGTCAACAATTGTCAACTATGATTATCACCATTTCTCATTTTGCTCTTCCAGCCTTAGGACTGATAGTGACTTCCTGTAATTGCTGATCTTTGGATGACCTCATCTCTCCTTTTGCACCTCCAACCCTTCCAGCATGTCTGTTACTGACTCCTTGAATTAAATTCCTTCAACTTGAGCCAGGTGTGATGGCGCACGCCTGTAATCCCAGTACTTGGGAGGCTGAGACAGGAGGATCGCAGGTTTGAGGCCAGCCTCAGCAACTTAGCAAGGCCCTCAGCCATTTAGTGAGACCCTGTTTCAAAATAAGAAATAATAAATAGCGCTGGAGATGTAGCTTGGAGGTAGAATGTTCCTGGGTTCAATCCCCAGTACCACAAAAATAAATAAATAAATAAATATTTTTTAAAAATGCCTTCGACTTGAAACACGTACAACAATTTCTGATTTTTCCTCATTGTCTATTGATGATTTTACTTGACTTTATAGAACTACGTGTAGTCCAACCTTTATTCAACTCTCCAGCTTCCATCTGCAAATCATTCTCCCTTTTGCTCCCCAGGCTTCAGCCACACTTGTCGCCTCTCTGTTCCACAAATAACTGTAGCCTTTTCCTGCCTTGGGGTCTTTGCACCTGTCGTTCCGGATACTTGGAATGCTTTCCCCATCGCATTTTGCAAAGCCGGCCTCTTCCCATGTCTGGGGTCTCAACATAAACATCCACTTTGTGGAGCAGCTCTCCCTGACCACCTCATCTAGTGTACGCCGACTCCACACCCAGGTTCTCTTATCACACTCTTATCTTCACAGCACCTATTACTAACCTGATCTTACCAATTTATTCCTTAGCTTGTTTATTGTCCACTTCCCAGACTAAAACAAACCCTGGAAGAGCAAGAGGCTTGCTGTCTTGCTGATTGCTGTGTCCAGTGCCTGACACAGAGTCGGTGCTTAATACATATATATATATATTTTTTAATATATTCATTTATTGGTGCATTGTATTTATACATTTCGATAAGTGTTCAGGGTATCAGAAGCATGCATGCACACATTGCTCATTTAGCCCTCCCTCCAATCCCACCCTATTCCCTCCCCCTTCGCTCCTTTCCGTGCTCAGCACAGTGATTGACTCTGATAAATTTGTGTATATACATCGTGTGCATTAGTAGATTTCCCTTTTCCCCCCTCCCATCTCCCTCAGTTAGGTCCCCTTCTTGCTCATCTAAAGTTTCCTCCTTTGTCTGGAGTCCCTTCTAAGTCCCATTCTCCCTAGCTTCCACATATTAGGGGGGACATCCGACTTTTCACTCTTTGTGACCGACTAATCTCACTTAGCATAATGTTCTCCAGTTCCCTCCATTTCCCTGTAAATGCTGTAATTTTGTTCTTCTTTGTGGCTGCGTGAAATTCCATGTGTACATATGGGATGAGTGATATGCAGGCCTCCCCTCAGGCCTCAGGTGGGTCCTGGCACCTACTGAGATGTTTGACATTGGAGGCTACCAAGGGAGAGATCTTCCTGCCTCCCCTAAGGCGGCCTACTAAAGTCTGCGCCCAGCAGCAGGGTCCTGAGCCCCACTTGTGCCTTCAGGCAGGCCCCTCCTGGGCAGTGGGAGGCCTCCCTGTGGCTCTGCCCTATCTCCTGGCACATCCTAGTCAGCCTGTTTCTTTCCATGCTTCCAGCAGGCTGCAGGGCATTAATGATTAAAAGTGCAAACCTGCCCAGGGCCAGTATCAATTAGGCTACATGCCCACCATGTGGACAGCTCATTAATTCCCACAAGCCAGAACTCACTCACTTTCACAAGGCTTTTTTTCCATCTGTGTACTGGATTTGATAACTACACAGAAAACAAATAAGATTGTAATAAAACTAATTTTACTGATCATCACATTCTTATCACATAAGAAACAAAGTTTTTATTACATAAACATTTAACCCAAATAATTGCTGGGATAATAAGATGAACACAAAAAGACAATGAAATTTACTCTGTAATGTACACAACTGTAAAGAGCCATTTTACTTTTCCTTCATGACATTGTGAACAAAATAATGATGGGATCTTATTTTAAGCAAAACGAAATAAAACAAAAATCCATTTTACTGCTACAGAACAGAGAAGCCAGCAGGACGAAGACAGAGGCTTCCTTTGCAAGGCTGTGTGCTATACCAGCTTATCTTGCCTAAATGCCACACTTTGGGAAGGCCTCTTTTCAGGCTTTAAAATCTCCTATTTTGGGAGTGTCTCTGGATAGCAGGCTGGTCGAAGCAGGCAAAGGAAACAGAAAACCCATAGAAACCTTTGTGAGAACATTAGGGACAAAATTTTTAAGGGGAGGTTGAGAGAGACCTTGGGCTGGGATCTGGGCTTGGCCTACCAACTCTGGACTCATTTTCCAGCAATTGCAGGCACCTCCCAAATCCAGACACCCCTGCGTGGTCAGCTGGATTACCAGGGTGGGATGGGAGCCTCTGCATGCTCTTGGAGGCCAGCAGGCCAACTCTGTGGAATCTCATTCTTCTTTTATTTCCTCCACATTAGGCTAACTAAGCCATCCACCACTCCTGTCTAAGCATTTTGCTTTTGCTCTTCTATAGCTTTCTTTTGCTATTCCTCTGCCAGAATGCCCTGCCTTTTCTATGCTCATCTAGCTCTTATAATTTTGTTCACAACTCAGCCACAAAGCCACTACCTCTAAGAAGGCTCCACTGATGTTCCCAACTGTAAAGTGTTGCTCCTCTTGAACTCTTAATGCCCTGATCTTAGGACTCTGAGTACTTTCTATTGTATACATGGACATTCATGTACTTCCACCACTTTGTGATGATTGTCCTCACTCTAAGAGTGTTATTGACTGCAACATATTGCCATGTGACCGTCCATACCTCCCTGTGGGAGGAGCATACTTCATTACCCCTTGGATTGGACATGTAGGTTGCTTTGGTCAATCAAATGAGAATGGAAGTGATCAGAGCAGGAGCTGTAAGAACCGTCACAGTACCTCCTAGCTCCGCCATGAGAATGGTATGTGTAAGCACAAAGGAGACACCCCGAGCAGAGCTGAAGCTAACCTGAAGCTGATGAGCAAGAAATGAACCTTTGCTGCTATGAACCATGAAGATCCGGGGGTTATTTTTTTTTTATCACAGCATAGTCTAGCAAAAGCTGACTAATACATCTTTACTAAACTGCAAGCCCCTTTGATGGGGAGGATCACATCTGATTCAGGATTTGTCTCTCGTCCTTCATGGACCTAGACAAGGCCTTACTAAGAGCCTCAGCAACTGTTTACTGAGGGAAAAAATAAATAAATGAATCCAGTTTTTCCTAAGTGCTACTGGAATAATCCCTCACCTTGTGTAGTGCTATAAAACCCACAGTGCAATTTCACAGACACTGCCTCACTGGGCCTCAGGACAACCCTGGGAGAGCAGTAGGGGAGAACCAATATCAATCGCTTTTGCTTGTCTAACATTCTGTTTTCTTTAGAGAAGTATCCCTCCCACCATTCCATGTAGTTCTGGAGGGGTGCCTAATCACATCACCAGCCCCTCTGGCCATAGAAGTAGGCATGTGACCCAGTTCTGTCCAATCACAATATCTCATCCTCTGGACACAGTGATTGGATCAGAGATAAACAGGGCCAATCAGAGCCCTGAGAGGAGGTGAAGATCCAGAAGAAAGATGTCTATAAAGAGTCCCAATGTAATCCCAGTGACTTGAGAGGCTGAGGCAGGAGGATTGCAAGTTCAAGGCCAGCCTTGGCAACTCAGTGAAATCCTGTCTCACAATAAAAAAATTAAAAGAGTTAGGGATGTGGCTCAATAGTAGAGCACCCCTGGATTCAATCCTGAATTAAAAAGAAAGAGAGAGAGAGAAAGAGAGAGAGAGACCCAAACTGTTGGAACTAGTGGTATATACCTGTAATCCCAGTAACTCAGGAGGCTGAGGCAGGAGGATCACATGTTCCCGGCCAGCCTAAGCAACTTGGCAAGACCCTGACTCAAAAAACAAAAACAAGCAAACAAACAAACAAACAAAAAAACAAAAAAAAAAATCTGGGAATGTAGCTCAGTGTTAGAGCACTTGTCTAACATGAACGAGGCCCTGAGATGTCCCAGATATGAAAGGGAAATCTCCTGGTGACACTTACCACTGCTCTGTGATCCTCCAACACTCCCCTAATGCGCTTACTTTCCTACTCTTCAACACTAATATTTCATCCCTTCTCCTGTCTCTTCAAACATCTCTCACTCTCTTTACCCCTCGCCTTCAGCTGATGGCCTTTCACCGTGCCTCGCAGGAAACAGAAGAAGTTAAACAGGTGCTCCCCCATCCTCCTGGCACCATTCTACTTACCTACTTGCATGTGTGCTCACAGGATCTGCCTTCCCTCCTTACACAGTGGGTTGAGTGTCCCTGCTTCCAAAAGTGGGCAACGGTTACACCAGAACAGGCTCAATAGCATGTAAATATTCTTTAATATATTCCAGTTTTTCCATTGACATTATATACATATGTGAGAATACCAATGTCAATCTCAATATCCTGTATGGAGAAGTGAGAGGTGGGGGTGGGGAGGGAGCTGGGGGAAGCTCACCAAGTGCTGTCTGCATGTACGTCACTATCACTATGAACCACATTGTGATGTGAGACTACCGTGCACCAGTAAAAGGATGAAAAAAATCAGTTTATTTATTTTTGTGGTACTGGGGATTGAACCCAGGGACATTTTACCTCTGAGCTATAGCCCCAGCCCTATTTTATTTTTTACTTTGAGACAGGGTCTCACTAAGTTGTAGAGGGCCTCACTAAGTTGCTGAGGCTGTCCTCAAACCTGCGATCCTCCTGTCTCAGCCTCCCAAGTACTGGGATTACAAGCATGCTCCACCACTCCCATTTCATATTCCAGTTTTAAAACATAAAATGACTCAGCCAGGTATGGTGGTGCACAACTGTAATCCTAGTACTTGGGAGGCTGAGACAGGAGGATCACAGGTTCGAGGCCCATCTCAGCAACTTATACGACTCCCAGCAATCTAGCAATTTTTTTTGTTTCAAAACAAAAAATAAAAATGACTGGGAGTGTCAGATAGCTTGGAGGTAGTATGCCCCTGGGCTCAATCACTAGCACCACAAAACAAACAAACAAATAAATAAATAAATATAAATACATACATAAATACATACATACAATAAAAAATAGGGCTGGGGGGATATAGCTCAGAGGTAGAATGTCCCTGGGTTCAACCCCCAGTACCACCCAAACAAAAACATAAATGACTTCCATAACCTCATATTCCCCCCTATTATCACCCAATTTTTCTACTGTGCTTCATGGCAAAACTTTTCTCTCTCTCTCTCCCTTTCTCTCTCTTTTTCTCTCTCCTGTACTTGGGATTGAACCCAGGGATTCAATCCCTGAGAATGAACCTAGGGATTGCCTAGTGCATGCTAGGCAAGTGTTCTATCTATCACTGAGCTATATCATAGCCCTTTTTATTTTGAGACAGGGTTTTGCTAAATTGCCTAGGATGGCCTTAAACTTGCAATCCTCCTACCTCAGCCTCCCACGTAGCTGGGATTACAGGCTTGTGTCACCATGTCCAGCATGGCAGAACAACTTCTTCTTCTTTGTCTCCTCCTCCTCCTCCTCTTCCTCCTCCTCCTCCTCCTCCTCCTCCTCCTCCTCC
>PVJS01022582.1:0-30400 GCA_004027185.1 Glis glis
GCCAGCCTCAGCTACTTAGTGAGGCCCTCTGCAACTTAGTGAGACCCTGTTTCAAAATAAAGAATAAAAAATAGGGCTGGGGGTGGAGCTCGGAGGTAGAATACCCCTGGGTTCAATCCCCAGTACCAAAAAAAAAAAAAGAGAATGAGTGTAGATTGCTGTTTATGAGAAATTAAATAGTAAGTACAAAGACTATTTTCCATAAATTCTGGTAGCACTTTCGTTTTTCAGAGGTGTCCCTTTGAATTGCTTGCATTTTAAAGATCTGTAATAAGTTATGTACCATCTCTAACTGTATTAGCACTGAATCACTTATTTCTCCAAGAAATAAAACGGTTTTCTCTGTTTCATCAGTTTTTATTCATGATCGTGCACACGGCAATGTCCTAGGGATTTTTTTGGCCCTCTGGGGTTTTGCATACTTATGAAGAATGAAATCGGAAGAGAGATTTAACCAACCCATCAAACATGGCTCTCTCCAGCAGCCAGTAGGAATGAGCTTGGGAGCTAAAAAGTGGGTATGGTTTAAACTAGGGAGCTGTTAAATGTACCTTTAGAACTCTATGTAGGATATAAAATTCTGAAGATATAGCTCTGTTTCTACTTCATCTGAACCAGCTTTAATTTCTACACAAAGTGAATATTAAATCTTGAAAAGGCCTAAAAAGGACAAAGAATATGTCTTTGTGAGCACATTAAATATACCAGGCTTCTACTTCGTCATAAAACTTGCATGAACAAATATAAGACAAGGCAAGGAATGAGGGTCATTGCTTTTTTTTTAAGCCAAATCCACCAATTCTCTGCCCAACAAATCACTACAGATTCCATTAAAATGTGAGTTAATGAATTAATGAAGTACAGTACTGAATATCTGCTGGCAATGGTATCTCTCGTCTGCTTTATTTTTCTTAAATATTTCTATGAATGAATTATTTTAGAGGGAAAAGGTGAAGAAGTGAGTTAATTAGCAGCAGGCTGACCAGTACTTTTAGATGAAAGTTGCAGAAACTCACACTTTTTTATAGAAATATGTACAAAAATGGTTAGTATATGTAGAAAAAGTGTTAGATATATACAAAAATAATCTCTTGGACTTGTATTCAAAGAAGACATATTTGAAGAAGTAAATTTATTTTAGCTATTCTTCCACAAATCTCAATTAGACTGGAGAGGTTTTCATGAATATATTATGGAATGAAGTTTTCCTTTCACGTCATTTATAGTCAAATGCAGATATATAATGAATGGAATTAATGGCTTCTGAGTCCTATTATTTTAACTTGGCTATGAAAGAAAGAAAGAAAACCACTTCAGGTTTGGTTTGGGTTGAACATAGATGTGAATAAACTAATGAGAGATTACAAACAGCTGTAGAGTCCAAGGCTATCTTTTTATTACTATGCTAACCAACCAATATGCCTTCCTAGATATCTAGGTTCAAATTTTTCCTTAACAATGAAAAGTAAACCAAAAAAATCAAGGTATAAATGAGATCCCAAACACACAAGAATGTAAAAATATTTAATTTTCTATGGGTTCGAGAGAGAATTTTGAGCTCATTTGGGCAGTTATTTATTTATTTATTTATTTATTTATACTGTGGATTGAACCCAGGGGCATTCTACCTCCGAGCCAAACCTCCAGGATTTCTTATTTTAAACTGGGTCTCACTAAGTTGCTGAGGGCCTCAATAAATAAATGAAGCTAGCCTCAAACATGCAATCCTCCTGTCTCAGCCTCCCAAGTACTGGGATTACAGTCTTGCACCACCATGCCAAGCTTGGGCTTCTAATTTAACAAAAGTGAGAGCCCCACTATTTCTAAGAGAAAAATTGGAGTTAAAAGTATACTTTCAAAGGTCTGAATTTCTACAACAGTTCCCTAAAAACTCACAATCATGCTTGAGGCTATAGAAACTGTGCTGAAGTCATAGCTACGAGGAATTTACTTTTCTCCCAAAATAGATGGGGCTTTTTGACTTTCTATCAAATCAGCATTTTCCAAAGAGAGCCTTTGTCACTGGATTTCTTACTCCTTCAATTGGAACCTCACACGAAATGCCTCAAAGGCAGAACTGTATATGCTCAGTCTACCGACACCCTTCCTATTGGAACACAACTCTTCTTTCTGTTGATTCCTGTAATGGAGGAACTGAGAAGAATCCTTTACCTCCTCCTCACTCAGTTATTTATAGGATGTCAGAAAGTCTATGTTGCACAAAGCAAAACTGGCCTATAAAAAGCAACCAGAGCTAGAGGAATCCTACTATTTTTAAAATAATAGAATACAATTTTCTTGTCATGTGGAGTGATGCATTAAAAAAAGCCTAGTTTTAAGATTATGAGAAAGATAACCTTTTAATTTTGAAAGCCAATAAAATGGAAATTCTTTAAAAGCTCTTTGTGTGTGGAAAAGAAGTGTGCATTTTTGTACTATCATTCCTTCTTTGAAAGCTCTATGAAAAACCCTTTTAAAATAGTGGTTTGCTGTGTGGTAAAGCCAAGAATAGAAATGGTTTAAGATCGTTTTTGAGGGGAGGGGGAATGTGCAGAAAGGCACCTGAATGCATGCTGGAATTCCTGAAGCTTAGGAAACTCTTTATCCTAAAACTCTGGGTGGATGGGCTGAGAAGAAAATAGAAGGGAGAATTTTATCAAAACAGAATCCAATAGACTGGCCATAAGAACTTCCCATGTGAAATTGAGGCTACATCTGGAAAGTTTAGTTTGTACATTTATAAAGCATTCACTCCAAATCTGTAGTCAATCAGACATCTTCATTTTTATTGTCCTCAGGCCAGATTTTTTTGTTTGGCAGCAAATGGAATTTGTACTTGGCAGAGGGTTTGTGGCCAGAAAATACTCGCAGCTCTATGAAGCCTCCACAAATCAGCTAGGGTATAGAAAGCTAAGGAAGAGACTAGAAGGAGTGGGGGAAGGGAGCGGAGCGGTCTACCACTGTTTGACACTGGTCCTGAATTCATCTACATGGTCATTAGGCATCCACTCCTCATATATAAAAATTACATTATTAAAGAGTTATATAACATTTGCTTCATAACATTCAAGTGGGCACTGGAGCTGCAGTGTCTTAGAGTCAGTCATCTAAATGCATGGCACAAAAACAGTTCAAATAGTGCTATGGACATATATCAAATTATCAATACCAATCTCAATAACATGTACAGGGAGGGGAGGGAGTGGGATGGGGTCCTGAGGGAAACACAAGTGCTGAGCGCGTGGATGTTTCTATCACTCTGAATCTCATTATGTTGTATCTTTACGAGGCACCAATAAGTACATTTAAAAAAAAAAAAGAATAATTGGGCCGGGCGTGGTGGCGCATGCTTGTAATCCCAGTACTTTGGGAGGCAGAGACCGGAGGATCCGGGTTCGCGGCCAGCCTCAGCTCTCTTGTGCTCTCTCTCTCTCTCTCTCTCTCTCTCTCCCTGTCTCTCTCTCTACTTAGTGAGGCCCTCCACAACTTTGTGAGACCCGGTTTCAAAATAAAGTATAAAAAAAAATAGGGCCGGGGGTGTAGTGCGGAGGTAGACCGCCCCTGGGTTCAATCCCCGGTACCGCAAAAAATAAATAAATAAAAAAAGAATAATTGGTATATACCTACCATGCAATTTTACTCAACCATAAAGATGAACAAAACTATATCATTTGCAGGAAAATGTATGGAACTGTAGAATATTATACTAAGGGAAATCAACCAGTTATAGAGAGTTAAGGGCCATATGTTTTCTCTCATATGTGGAAAATACAGAGAAAAGAGGAAACAAAGGGGACTTTAGCTAAAGGAGGAGAGAGACCAGCCGAATACTGGGAGGGGATAAGGGGAAGGAGGTGAGGAGGGAAAAAAAGGAGGCTTAATGAAGGAAACTGTTCAAATAAGGTTATGCCCATATATGAAGGCTACCAATCTCACTAATATGTACGAAGATGGGTGGGTAGCAGGGTGGACTCTGGAAGGAACACAACAAATGCTGTGTGTGTGGATGTTTGTATCACTTTGAACCTCAACATAATGCACCAATAGAGGCATAAAAAATGAATGATTGGAATAGTTGACACTTCCTTGTTTCCTTCTTTATCATATGAATGTACACATAAGTTCTAAGATTTCACATCTGAAAAATAGAAACATAACCCCTAATTCTATTTCTCTCCCAGGCCATCCACAAGGCAGTTTCTTTGCTGTTGTGAGTTGAGCTTGCAGAAAGCAATGCAGTCTTCACACGCTCGATCACCTTCTGTTCAGGCTTCAACTCTGCTCTAGTGTGTTCCTTCATTCCTCTCTCGTTTCCAGTTTCCAACTCTCTCACATGTCTTTACCCTGTTACTTGGAAGCATTGATAATAATCAGTTGGTCTCTATTTCTTTTTTTTTTTTTTTTGCGGTACAGGGGATTGAACCCAGGGGCGGTCTACCTCCGCGCTATACCCCCAGCCCTATTTTTTTTATACTTTATTTTGAAACCGGGTCTCACGAAGTTGCAGAGGGCCTCACTAAATAGAGAGAGAGAGACAGAGAGAGAGAGAGAGAGAGCTGAGGCTGGCCACGAACCCGGATCCTCCAGTCTCTGCCTCCCAAAGTACTGGGATTACAAGCGTGCACCACCACTCCCGGCAGGTCTCTATTTCTTAAAACTGTCTTGGCTTTCTAACTCACCTGTGTCTCAGTTTTTCACCTACCTTGCTGGTATTTCCATCCAGCCTTTTTGAAGGTTCTTTGTGAACCTTTCACCTCTAAGCAAACATGTTTCTCAGTTTTAGTCATGGCTATTTTCTCATCTTCATGATGTATGTCTACCCTGTGGTATCACACATTTCTATGGTTTTAAATATTATGTATTTATTTAGAAATGCAAATTGGAATCACATGTTTATCTGGACATCATAACTCTCCTTTGCCAGTCAAGAGATCAGACTTACAATCTTCCAAATACTAGAACATATATGTATATATATGAATGTGTGTGTGTGTGTGTGTGTGTGTTAATGGAAGAAAGAATATTCCATTAACTCAACCTATAGTATACTAACCTGGATTAGAGAAAAATTTTTAGTACAGTGAAGAAACTGGTTTCATCTAGGTGTGATGACATACAACTGTAATCCCAGTACCTTGGAGACCAAGACAGGAGGATTGCAAGTCTGAGGTGGCCCTCAGCAACTTAGACCCTGTTTCACAAAAATAAAATAGGGCTGGGGGTGTAGCTCATAGGTAGAATGCTCCTTAATCCAATTTCCAATAACACACACACACACACACACACACACACACACACACACACAAGAAACTGGTTTCAAACTTGTTATACATCAAAACAACAACCAAACTACACAATTGAATCCTCTACAACAAGACGTAAAGACATAGGAGGTTCAAGAGAAATATTTTAATTTCATAGAGTGACATTATCTGAACTATGAGATATACTTTTCTCTCAGTAGCTTGCAGCATAGAGTGATATAAACAGATAAATATTGGAAGAAAACCTATCATATTCATATGATACTTCATATTATTTCTTGTGTTTTTATAGATTTTTATTCATTACACAGCTTGACAGATAATATATATATAGTTTAGTGAGTTTCTACTGACTCGCATTTTATGATTTTACTCTTGATTTTTTCTTTAGCAGTAAAATTTTATCATCTTTTGATTAGATGTACAGAAATCTGAAGCTAATTAAAAGTTGCAAGCATTTGGTGAGGTTCTTTTGAGTTCACTGAATCACAATGTTTCTTAAATAGGGGCTCAGACATCTAGGGGATCAAACAGGACTTTTCAAACATCTCACAGCCTATAAATAATTTTAGAACCTGCCAAAACATGTATTTATTACAGTGTTGGCACAAAATAATGACTTATCCAAATATTCATGCTGACTTAAAAAAAAAAACGGAGGCAAACATAATGTATAAATGATGAATTCAAATAGAAACAAGATTAAGCAGGACTGAGGCACACTACAGAAACAAAAGTTGCATGCTAGTTCAAAATGAGAAAATGGTAAAACAACGAAATATGAAGTGCAAAGAAGTAAAAACAGACTAAAATAAAGAAAAATAAATTGCATTTAGCCGTCAAAGCTACATTCAGGTTGTAATTGCTAATTTAGTGTCAGCAAAAGAACATCATTTGTCACAGGAAACTTAGGCTGTTAGTTTGGATTTTATTGTTTGTTTAGTTTTGTTAGCATTTAATTTACAAATCCTTTAGACTTTATAGCTTTGTGTAAGCTATAAGTAAATGAGTTGAGACACTTTGTTTATGTTCATACTTATTTAACTAACATTATAATAAAAATAATATAAGACAAAAAGGAGGGCTAGCAAATACTGTGAATTCTCGAGAAATACAACAAAACTGAAATATCCATATATTTTGTGTGTGGCCCACACATGAAAAACAAGTATAGCAGCAAGTAAGCAAGGAGGCTTCTTACCTTTTTCCTTCTTTCTCTTCCTTATTTAAATTAATCTTTTTGATTTTTTATTCCTCCTCCCCACCTCCCTTCCCTCCCTCCCCTCCATCTCTCCACTGGGTTTTCTCCTCCTTTATCTAGGGTCCCTTTTATCCCAATTTCTCCCTAGCTTCCACATATGAGAGAAAATGTATGACCCTTCACTTTTTGTGATGACTTATCTTATTTAGCATTATATTCTCTTGATCTACCCATTTTCCTGTAAATGACGTGATTTTGTTCTTTATGGCTGAGAAGTCCATGTGTGTATATATCCCATAATTTCATTCATCTATTGATGGACACTTAGGATGGTTCCATCATTTGGCTATTGTGAATTGTGCTGCTATAAACATGGGTATACCTCTATCACTATAATATTCCAATTTCAATTCCTCTGGAAAGAAAACCAATTTTTAATGTTGAGATAGTCTACGTTTCATATGCAGGTATAAGAAATAATACAGAGCTGGGCACAGTGATACATGCCTGTAATCCTAGCAACTCAGGAGACTGAGGCAAGTTCAAGGCCAGCCTGGGCAACTCTAGAAGACCCTGCATTAAAAAAATAAAATAAAAGAGCCGGGCGTGGTGGCACAAGCTTGTAATCCCAGTACTTTGGGAGGCAGAGACCAGAGGATCCAGGTTCGCGGCCAGCCTCAGCTCTCTCTCTCTCTCCCTCCCTGTCTCTCTCTTTCTCTCTCTACCTAGTGAGGCCCTCCGCAACTTCGTGAGACCCGGTTTCAAAATAAAGTATAAAAAAATAGGACCGGGGGTGTAGCGCGGAGGTAGAACGCCCCTGCGTTCAATCCCCGGTACCGCAAAAAATAAATAAATAAATAAATAAATAAAATAAAATAAAAGAACTAGGAGTGTAGCTCAGAGGTAGAGCACCCCCGAGTTTGTTCCCTAGTACAGAAAGAAAGAAAGAAAGAAAGAAAGAAAGAAAGAAAGAAAGAAAGAAAGAAAAGAAAATAAGAAAGAAAAGAAAAAAGAAAGAAAGGAGGGAGGGAGGGAGAAAACATAGAGATCCAGTTTTCCCCAAGAGTAACATGCTTCAGAACTACAATACAAAATTCAACCCAAGATATTGGCATTAATACTGTCAAAATACAGGCCATTTCCATCAAAAGGATACCTCCTGTTTCTCTTTTCTAGTAAAACCCACTCATCCTCCACCTTTGTCTCCAACCCCTTACCTCTGATAACCACTAATTTTTTCTACATCTCTAAATTCTTTTTTCATTTTAAGAATGTTGGGTTATAAGTGAAATCAACCCACAGAGCCCGGCGTGGTGGTGCACGCTTGTAATCCTAGTACTTTGGGAGGCGGAGACCGGAAGATCTGGGTTCGCGGCCAGCCTCAGCTCTCTCTCTCTCTCTCAGTGAGGCCCTCCGCAATTTCTTGAGACCCGGTTTCAAAATAAAGTATAAAAAAAAATAGGGCCGGAGGTGTAGCGCGGAGGTAGAACGCCCCTGCATTCAATCCACCGTACCGCAAAAAAAAAAAAAAAGAAAAAAAGAAATCAACCCACAGGTAACCATTTGCATTGCCTTTTTTTCCCCTGAGCCTAATTCTATGGAGATTAATTCAGGTTGTCACATCAAAAATCCTCCTGGTTTTGGCTTGTGTAAATAAGGATGCTGTGAACTTTTGTGTTCAGGCTGTTGTGTAAATGTAAATGTTCAGAAATGCTCAAGAATGCAATTCCATTCCCGGGTTGTGTAGTAGTGCCACGTTCAGCATTTCAACAAAACAAAACTGCCAAATTGAATTCCAGAGTATCTGAAGCATTTCATATTCCCATCAGTATTACATAACTGATCAATTTCTCTGGACATTCATTATGATCTGGTGTTACTTCCTTTAAAAAAATAACCAACCTGATAACTGTGTATTTTAGTTTTAACCCATTGTGGTTTTCATTTGCACTCCCCCAATGGCTAATGAATTTGAATATCTTTTTTTTATGGGTGCATTGTAATCATACATCTTGATGGGTTTCAGGGTAATAGAAGTGTACGTGCACACATCGGTCAATTGTGTGTGTTTGCAAGGTGAATTCATCCTCTTGAATGAAATATCTTACTTTTTCTACTTTCTAATCAAATTTTTTATTATTGAGTTTTGAAAGTTCTTTGTATAGTCTAGATATTAGAAGTTTGTTACATTTGTAATTTTCAAATATCCTCCAGCCATGGAGGATTCTTGTTCTATTTAGATTCTTAATACTTTAAGCAGATCCTTTGCAAAACAAAAGTTCTTAATTTTGATAAAGTCTAGTTTATCACTTTTTCTTTTATAAAATAAACTTTTGGTTTCACATTTGAGAATCTTTGCCTATCTTGAAATCCTGAAGATATTCTCCTATGTTTTTACTAAAAGATTTAGAGTTCCAGGCTGTACTTTCATTTTTCATTTATTTATTTTGTGTGTGTGTGTGTGGTACTGGGGATTGAACTCAGGGGAATTCTACCTCCGAGCTACACCCCCAGTCCTAATTTATTTATTTATTGAAACAGGGTCTCACTAAGTTGCGGAGGGCCTCACTAAGTTGCTGAGGCTGGCCTCAAACCTGTGATCCTCCTGTCTCAGCCTCCCTAGTACTGGGATTACAGGCGTGTGCCACCACGCCTGACTTCAGGCTGTACTTTTAAATTGGTGATCTATTTTGAGTTAATTTTTGTTCAGGAATTGAAACCTAGGACAACTTTCTCTTTCTTTTGCTTGTGAATATCCAACTGCTCCAGCATCACTGTTGAACACTTGTCTTTACTCCATTGAATTGCTTTTGAATCTTTGTCGAGGATCAGCTGAACATTTGTGTGGGTCTATTTCCGGGTGATGAACTATATTCTTTTGATCTATGTATCTATTGCTCCACCAATATCATACAGTCTTTATAACTGTCACTGCATAATAAGTCTTAAAATTGAGTAGACTGATTTCTTCTGCATTTTTATTATTTAAAAGATTGTTCTAACAATTCTGTTTTCCTTTCCATAATCTTCATCTGTATACAATTATGTATGTATATACATACACATATATACATAATAAATAATATTTGCATTTTGATAGGAATTACATTAAACATGTAAAATAATTAAGAAAAAATATATCTTTTTATGTGCCTTTATTGGTGCATTATAGTCTCATATCACAATGAAAATCAAGTTGATAGAGTAACATACATGCACACAGCACTTGGTGCACTCCCTGCCTCCCCTCCTCCTCACTACAGAGCGCTGAGATTGACATTGGTATATTCTCATATGTACACATGGTCTATGGTAGTAATTCCATTAATGAACTTCATTCTTCCCCTTCCCCTTCCCTGACCCCCCTGAGGTTTATTCACTATTGTCTGGAGTCCCTTTTGTATCCCCACTATTCCCTAGCTTGTGCATATTAGAGAAAACATATGACCCTTCTCTTTCTGTGATTGGCTCATCTCACTTAACATAATGCTCTATCTTTAATATCTTGAGTTTTCCATCCTGAATATGGTAGAGCTCTTTATTAATTTAGATTTTTTGTTTCTTCAACAATTCTTCTTTGATTGAAATATTGCAGTTTTTCATAAAATTAGTGTGCTACATCTTGTCAAATTTATATATTAAAGTAGTATTCCCTCATTTTCCTGTGGATGCCTACAAATCTGTGCAGATATTTCTGATTTCCTTCTTCCATTGGTAATTTGGGTTTTCTTTCATTCCTTTCTTTGTCAGTCTTTGACAATATTATTATTCTTTCAAAGAACTAGCTCTCTGATTATCTCCATATATTTTGTTTTCAATTGTATTTAATTTTGTTCTTACCTTTATTATTTTCTTCCTTCTATTTGCTTTGGTTTATTTTTATTTTTTGTTTATATTCTTGATGTGGAAACTTAGATTACTGATTTGAGAATGCCCATCTTTTGTGATATGTGCATTTACCGATACAAATTCCCAGGTTGGCCCTGTTTTAGTTGTGGCTCACACATTTTGCTATGCTGTCATTTAAATTTCATTTGGTTCAGTGCATTTTTTGTATCTCTTGAGACTTCTTTTTGGCAGAAGTTTATTTCCCAGTTTTCAATTGTTTAGATATTTTCTTCTTGTATCTCTGTTTTGATTTCTAGTTTGGTTCCATTGTGGTTTAAAAAAAACACAGGTTATATTATTTAGAGTATTTTAAATTTCTTGAGGTTTATTTTATATCTAGTATATGTCTTCTATCACCTTGAAAGGAATATGTGTTTTTGTGTGTTTGGTGAAGTCTTCCACAGATATTGTTTGGACCCTGCTGTTTAATGATGTTGTTGAGTTCTATTATCCTTGCTGATTATTTTTGTCCAGTTGTGCTGTCAGTTGTCCAAAGCAAGGGTTGAAGTGTCCAAATACAATTCCTGTTTGCTTTTTCATTTCCATTTGTGTCTGCATATAATTAAGGATTCATCTATTTCTCTTTTCAGTTTTATGGGTTTCTGCTTCATATATTTTTCAGCTTTATTTTTGGCACATAGACATTTAGGATTCTTACAGCTTCTTAATCGATTGACCCTTTTCTTATGACATATCTTTCCATGACTCTTGAAATTTTATTTTCTCTAAAGTCTACTTTATCTGATATTTAATATTTTTGATTAATAAATGTAATGCATGTTTATAATACAATATTATACTATATCCAAATATGCATTCATATGTTTATTTATTTATTTATTTGTTTATTGTTGTGCTGGGGTCCAAACCCAGGGCCTCATGCATGCTAGGTCAGTCCTCTATCACTGAGTTACAATCCCAGATCTACTTATTTCCAACCTGCCTCTACTGGTATATTTCAAGGGATTTTCCTCTAGACTAAATATAAATAGGTCAGGCTTTAAAACTCACTTTCATAATATTGTCTTTTAATTCATGCATTTTAGATAATTTGCACTCAATGTAATTGTTAATATTAGGACTTAAGTTGTTTTATGTTTTGTTTTCTGTTTGTTTCCTGTGTATTTTGTTTTCCCATTTGCTTTTTTATTTCCACTTGTGGATTACTTGCACATTTTTAGGGATCAATTCTGAATTTTCTGCAGTGTATTTACTTATCTTTAAATGGCTCCTTTAGTGGTTGCTCTAAATATTTCATAAACATGCTTAAATTATCACAGTATACCAGAGTTGTCTTTTTCCTACTTAGCATTAAGCATAGAAAACGTGTCTCCTTTTACATTTCTTTACCCTTCCCCACTTCTAATATAATTTTAATATTTAATTTACACACATTAATGACTACTTCACAAAACTCAAAAGAAAAGACTATTGTATTCATTGATATTTTTGCTTACCACATTCTTCTTCCTACTGTTCTAGATTCTTTTCTCTTACTGTTTTTTTTTTCTGTTTGGGAAACATCCTGAACAAGGTGACTCTTTTAGGGTAGGTCTGCTAACAACAAACCCTTCTCATTTTCCTTTTCCTGAGAATGTCTTGATTTTGTTTCTGTCGTGGATGTCTTCTCTGAGTACAGAGTTGACAGTTTTATTCTTTCAGCACCTGAACAATGTTGTGTCACCTTCTTATAGTCTCCCTGGCCTCTAATAAGAATTCTACTGTCATTTTCATTTCTTGACTATGGGTAATGATTTATTTCTCTCTCACTTCTACCAGGATTTTTATTTGTCCTTAGTTTTCAGTACTTTTTATGAATATATGCCTCAGTGTGGATTCCCTTACATTAATTCTATGTGGGATTCACTTATCTCCTTGAATAATACACTTAGGCTTTTTGTCCCTGCCTCTACTTCCCTACTCCAGATCTATTCAATAAAGAAATAAATGTTATGAACTTGAGACCATCAGATATGACAAAGTTGAGCTCCCCAACTAGGATAGTGGGTTATAACTGTAGGTGAGAGTTTAGAAGATTGTCCTTGGCAAAATCTAAACAGGTTCAGATATTATAACCACATAATATTTGACATTCCTAATAAAATTCTAGATGACCACTTGACTATCCTACTGGTCAAAATCAGAATACAATCAGCATTTTTGTTTCATTCTCATAAAAAGGAATAAGGCTACCAGGATTTCTGAAAAAAAGGCTCCATAAAGAAATCAAAGCATGCTGGGTGTGGTAGCGCACGCACGCTTGTAATCCCAATATTTGGGAGGCTGAGACTGGAGGATCCAGGTTCGTGGCCAGCCTCAACTACTTAGTGAGGCCTTCTGCAACTTAGTGAGACCCTGTTTAAAAATAAAGAATAAAAAAATAGGGTTGGGGGTGTAGCTTGGAGGAATCAAAGCATAATACAAAGAAACAAAGGAGAGTCTCAGAGACAAGTAGAAGACAGAAGAGAATTTCAATATATTATAAGTGATGCTCTTGAGAGGTAGGAAAGTATCTTTCATTTCTAAATAGAATACTAAATCAGAAAATGAGAAAATTTTTATACTTTTATTGGTACTTTATAGTCTTAAATTATAATGTAGTTCATTGTGATAGTGACATACATGCACATAGCACTTGGTGAGTTTTCCACCAGCTCCCTCCCCACTCTCCCCCTTTCCTTTACAAAATATTGAAATTGGCATTGCTTTCTTGCATATGTCTATAATGTCAGTGGAAGTGTTTCCTTCATTAATTCTCCCCCCCTCCAAAAAACCACCTCCCTTGCTTCATTTGAGTTACTCCTCCATTATCTAAAGTTCCCTTATATCCCAATTACTCCCTAGCTTCCTCATATGAGAGAAAACATATGACCCTTCACTTTCTCTAACTGGCTAATCTCACTTAACATTATGTTCTCCAGGTCCATCCATTTTTGCAAATGACATAATTTTGTTCTTTATTGCTTAGTAGAATTCCACTGTGTGTATATCCCATAATTTTGTGATCCATTCATCTGTTGATGGACACCTGGGTTGGTTCCATAATTTGGCTATTATGAACTATGCTGCTTTAAACATGGTTATGCATGTATTATTTTAATATTCTGACTTCAGTCTCTTTGGAAAGATAACCAGGAGTGGTATAGCCAGATCATATGGTGGATTCATTCTCAGTTTTCTGAGGAATCTCCACACTGATCTCTGTAGCAGCTGTACTAATTTGCAATCCCGCCAACAGTGTGGAAGAGTTCCTATTTCCCCACATCCTTGCCAGAATTTATTGTTGTTTGACTTCTTGATGATCGCCATTCTAATTGGGGTCAGATGGAATCTCAGTGTAGTTTTAATTTAATCAATCTAAAAAGATCAGTAGCGTTTCTACATACCAACCATGAATCCACTGAAAAAGATCCAGAAAATAATTTCACTCACAATAACCTCAAAAACAATAAAATGTCTGGGAATAAATCTAACCAAGGAGGTCAAAGATCTCTACAATGAAAATTATAGTACACTACAAAAAGAAATTGAAGAACTTAGAAGATGGAAATATCACCCATCATCTTAGATAGCCAGAATAAATATTATTGAAATTGTCATTCTACCAAAACTGATCCACAGAATCAATGCAATCCCTATCAAAATACCAATGTCATTCTTCTCAGAGCTAGAAAATCAGCCCTAAATTTCATATGGAAAAACAAAAGACCCAGAATAACCAAGGCATTTCTCAGCAATAGTATATATGCAGGATGCATCATCTCAATTCCTGACTTCAAATTATACTACAGAATTATAGTAATAAAATTAGCATTGTATTGGCACAAAAACAGACATACATACCAATGGAACAGAACAGAAGATACAGAAACAAATACACATACTTATAACCACTTGATTTTCAACAAAGGTGCCAAAAACATATGTTGGAAAAAGACAGCCTTTTCAACAAATGGTGTTGAGAAAACTGGCTATCCATTTATAGAAAGATGGAATTAAATTCCTACATCTCACTCTGCATAAGAATTAACTCAAGATAGATCAAAGACCTGGAAATTAAATCAGGTACTTATAGAGGGGCATAGGTCCAACATTGCAACATATAGACACAGGTAGAAACTTCCTCAATAAGATCCCCAAAGCTCAGGAAATTAAAAAAGAATTAATAAGCCGGGAATGGTGGCACACACTTGTAATCCCAGTACTTGGGAGGCGGAGACCGGAGGATCTGGGTTTGCAGCCAGCCTCAGCTACTTAGTGAGGCCCTCCACAACATCGTGAGACCCGGTTTCAAAATAAAGTATAAAAAATAGGGCTGGGGGTGTAGCTCGAAGGTAGAACACCCCTGGATTCAATCCCTAGTACTGCTAAAAAAAAGAATTAATAAATGGGATGACAGTAAACTAAAAAGTTTCTGCTCATCAAAGGAAATCATCAAGAGCCTAAAGAGAGAGCCTACAGAATGGGAGAAGACATTTGCCAGCTATTCCTCTGACAGAGAACTTATATCTAGAATACACAAATTACTTAAAAGACTTAATACTAAAAAAAGAATAACTCAATTAAGAAATGGATAATTGAACTAAATAGACACTTCACAAAAGAAAAATACAAATGGCCAGTACATACATAAAAATGTTCGAGATCATTAGTAATCAGAAAGATGTAATGAAATGGTTTTAAAGTTAAAATACAATAGTCCTAAAAAGCAAAAGATTTGGAAGATGAAAATCTAGTCAATCCTTGGGTCAAGACAAAGAATTGGATGAAACACAATTAAAAGATTAATTAAAAAAATATATCATCCAACCAATAGAAATTCCATACATAGAAAATGGCAATAGAAGTCAGATAATTGTTATAATATTATAGAAAAAGAACTTTCCTGAAACAGAGGGTGTATGCCTCCAGATTAAACCAGCCTATCAAATACCATGATGTACTTAAAAACATATCTAGAGACAATCATCTAACTTTAAAATGCCAGGGACATAAATCCTATAATATCCTGGAGATTAGGAGTGATATAAAATATCATAGGAGGAGTTGCAATGAAACTGGCAAAAAAATTCTCTTGAAAGACATTGGCTGAGGAGTGCAATGACATAATTGCTCTCAAAATTCCATGAGGAATCACTCAGCCTAGGAATGTATAACCAGAAAAAATGCCAAAAGCATAATGACACAACAGCAGTGCTTTTAGACTTACATGGTCTGAAATACTGTATTTCTTATATTCATGTCTTCCCCTCTTGCAGGAAGCTCCTCTCAATGCATTTTGGTACTATGGAGAACACCTGGCATCTAGGAAAGATGACATCTGCTATAGACTCAATGCTTCTGCCCCCTCTCCCCCAAATTCACATGTTAAAATTCTAAGCCCCACTATGGTGGCATTTAGAGGTGATGCTTTGGGGAGGTGAGTAGGTCATAATGGTGGATCCCTAATGAATGAGATTAGAACCTTTATAAAAAAGGCCCCAGAGAGTATCTCTGCCGTTTTCGCCATGTGGACCAAATAAGAACACAGCCATCCATGTACCAAGAAGTGAGTTCTCACCCAGATCTGAACATGCTGACACCCTGATCTCAGACTCCCAGGCTCTAGAATCTGAGAAACAAATGTGTTTTTTTTTTAATTAAACATTTATAAACCAGTTTGTAAGCCTCTGTTTGATGGCAGTTCGTTTTAACAGCCTGGATGAACTAAGGCAACATCTTCCCTGGGGAAGTCAGTTAAGTCCTAGGACAGGACAACACCCTGATGATTAAACCATCTTGGTTGTAGCAGGAGCGTAGAGCCCTCCAGAAGGATACTCTCAGCAAAAGTGGAAAAGTCAGCCCCTCGCCAACTTTTACAGAGGTGCAGAAAACAATACAATAGTGAAAACAAAGAAGACTAACAATAAACAGTAACTGTAGGAGAAAGAAAATGTAATAACTCTACACTGCCTGGCTCAGAAGTGAAAAATCATTTGTAGTTATTCTATGGAAGGAATTAAATATATTAATTAGAGGAAGTGGGAGTGGAGGAAGGTTTAAAGAGAGCTAAAATTCCCATACACTATGGTAGGGAGTTGACAGAGAATGTCTAAATAATTGAATCAAGAAATAGTAGTATAAGCTCATTAGAGTATCCAGCCATTTGTTAAATACCGGAAGAAACAGCTAAAAGTAAGGAGGACCTTCACCTCTGGAAGGTAGGAGTAAGAACTGGCAAGAAGCAAAGCAGGTAACTGCTGTTGTTTTGTTTGTGTATAGTGATGATTTTCGGTCTATTTTGCTTTTTTAAATAAAGACCATGACAATATTTAAAGGTAATTAAAATAAACAGATGGAAGACTGTTATAAATCGATGTGTATTGTGAAAACAAATTCAAGTCAATGGACTCTGAAAACAGGATGTGGGGTCCTCGGATCCTCTCTTTCTGGGGTTCTGCTCTCTCTAACCTACTATGGCTTTCCCCCTTTCTGTAGACCACACAGGCCAATGGATGCCCTTGTTACTAATGACTGAACCGCTCTAGCACAGTTCAAATTGAAATAGAAAGACAAAGCCCTTGGATCCAGTGGCATGTGCAGTGGCTAAGATGTGATTGATGTTTGGCTGGGCTTGGAGAGCAAAATCCTTTGCCTGGTTTCTTCATCTAGAAAGTAGAGACAATGGGGCCGACTTCTGAGAGCTGAAGTGCAAATCAAAAGCAATTTGATATGTCAAGCGGCTGGTTCTTTGTCAGCATTCTGCTATCATATGCAGCTCACCAAGCAGCACCTTTCAGCTCTGACCCTGGGCATCTTTGTCACCAGTTTGTCTAGATGCTTTATCTTTTTAGTGCTGGTTGTTGCAAAGGCTTCAATCAATCAATGGATGCAATCCTTTGTTGACTAAATCAGCTGTTAAGTCAATAATTACATTTTTGTTGATTTAATTTTTTAAATGATTTCTGTTCTTTCATTGCATTTGTTTATGAGCTCAGTAGAATCACCTGATAGAGGTAACATAGAGAGACTAGGCTCAGCCATGCTGTCATGGATTATCGTGCAATCATTTTGTCTCAGTATCCATAACTGACTCCATAAACATGACTCCATAAAGCATGTGATGAGCATGCCTTGTAATTTATCTTGCAAAATAAACATTTTTTCCTATAAAATGTATTTTAGGATAGTAGAATTATTTTCACTAAGAAATACCTTAGCAAGGTATGTTTTTATACTCAGCTTTTACTTATGGGAAGCTGCCTTTGAGCATATTCCTCTTCAAGAATTGCCTCTTATTGAATGAACAGATTCCTTTAAAAAATGGTTGAGGATTCATCATTTCACTGTGTGATCCCCTGAACTCTGAAGGCTTTGTTACTTACTGCTATGGATTGGATTGCATAATGCTCAAATTCATATGCTGAAGACTTAGCACCCAAAGTGACTACATTTGGAGATACAACCTTTAGGGAGGAAATTGAGATTAAGGTCCTATAGGTGAGGCCCTCATCAGTAATCCCATAGAACCAATGTCCTTATTAGAAGAGGAAAAGATGCAACACTTCTCTGTAAATGCTCAGAGAAGAGATCATGTGAAGACATAGTGACCGAGCAACCGTCTGCCAGCCAGGAAGGCCAGGAAGAGAGCCCTCATCGCTTTGACCTTGGACTCGCAGATTCCACAAATGTGAGAAATAAGTTTCTGTTGTTTAAATCATCCATTGTGTGGTGTTCTGCTGTGGCAGCCTTAGCTGACTTATATGCTTATGTCCCCATTGGACAATTACCTCTTCTAGGATGAGGACAGTTTTTTTCTTTAGTATCACAAATGCCCATCTTATGTCTGATCCATAGTAGGCACTCCATAAATACTTTTTGAATGTGTTGACTGAATGTGGGGTGAAGCTCTTCCCTAGACAATATTATTTGGCTGCTCATGGGCTGATTGCTTCAGGAATGAACCACCTTCTTGTCCTGTGTTCTTCATGGCTCCTTCACTTATAGGAATGAGGGACACCTAGTGCAAATTGACTAAGGTACAAGAGGAGCCCTAAGCTCTGCAAATCAAGACAGAGTTCCATTCGCATGATCAAATGAAGTTGGCTGTGCTTGTCTCTCTTCGTGTGTTAGCTGTAATCTTTGTTTTTGTTAAATTTGCAGTCTAGTGGATGTTTTGTGGCAAAACAATTCTTAGTAGCTCCATATTTACATCCTTCCCACACAGCAAAGCATCAATGAGAAAATAACACTAAAAACACTGGTTCCAATAATGAAAACAAACACTTAAATGCTTTGGATACAGGAAACTCATTTAATCCTGTGAAGTAGGTTCTATTATTATCCACATATTTCAGATTAGGAAATAGAGGCAGAGAGACATTCAGAAACTTGTCCCCAGTGACAAAAATTTTAAAGGTAGAAAGTCTGAGTGTAGTCTGTGCTCATAACAACTGGATATGCTATATCTTTCTCATTTTATATCTAAAACTTCCTCATTGGTTTTAATTAAAAAGTTAAAGACTGTTTTGGGCCATATGACCATTTATGAGCCAGTCATTAGAGCAAAGAGCAACAGTGGAGCTTACAAATTGACCAATTCTAAGTTGAGGGGACAGAGATAGACCAGGTCTCACTACAAATACTAGTAATGAAGGAGGGGGTTTCTCAAACAAAAACAGGGTATTATTATTTAAAGACAAATAAATGGAATTTTGGAGAAGTAAAAGCAATGGCTTTCTTCTATATCTTTAAATCTGCTTTGCTTCCAAGCCCACAGAGGGGAGATGTAATCAAGAATAAAGAGGAAAGTCGTTTGAATTATTTTTGGCTTACGTGGCATCATTTTAGTTCTAGTGTAGAAAGAGCTTTCTCATCAAACACGAGCAATTTACAGATTATATTTGGAACAGAATAGCACTCTACATACCATTGCTTATATAATCGAGGCAATACCCAACTCTTTCACCTTTCCCTTGCTTTCTTTGGCTGACTTTTCAGACTATTCCAAACAAATAAAAAATAAGGATTTGCTTAATGCAAATTCACCAATTATAAAATAATAGGAGATGATATAAATTGCTTCAGATACAATGCACATCTATGTATAAATATATAGGTATATATGTATATATATATTTAATATACATAATGAATGAATACTATGCTAATAAAGGAAACCACTGGAAAGACATTAGGCTTACTCCCCATCTCCTAATTTTGAAAGGGCTGAATATATACCATATTACACAAGAAGTATTGGCCATTTTTGAGTTCTGAACCTCATAAACACATTTATGTACTGAATTGCAGTCAAATAAACCTCTAACGATAGTAATTCCCTGCATTTCAATAACAACGCTTTTACATTTTCTGAGTACATGGACATACATCTCATAAAACAACCAGTTTAAAGAGGGATTAGCAGACTCTAAGGTTTCCAGACTGTGTTTTAATAATCAAAACAGAGCCGTTGCGATGCTTGGCTGAGGGTGGGTAAGTGGGGAGAGAATGTGCTTTGGAAAGAACACAGCAAGGACTGAATGAGGCAGATGACAGTGTGTACTAAAAGCTTAATTAACTCAATAGATGGCCCAATTTGGTCAACCGGAAGTCAAAATTCAAGGACCCAGAAGTCAAAAAGAAAGGGCTAAGTCTTTGAGGTCAGGGAGTATAAGAATTCTGGTACAGTATTGGATCCCAGTGCACAATCCTTTTATTTTCTGCCCTATATTATATCTATCTATCTATTTTTTGCAGTACTGGAGATTGAACCCAGGGGCATTCTACCTCCCAGCTACACCCCAACCCTATTTATTCTTTATTTTGAAACAGGGTCTCACTAAGTTGCAGAGGGCCTCACTAAGTAGCTGAGGCTGGCCACGAACCCGGATCCTCCTGTCTCAGCCTCCCAAGTACTGGGATTACAAACATAGGCCACCATGTCCGGCTCTATATATTTATCTATCTGTATAAATAGATAAATTGATAGATGAAGTACCAAATATATCTATATCTATCTATCTGTACATAGAAGGATGGATGGATAGATAGATAGATGAGAGATAGACAGACAGACAGACATATTTGGATCTTGAATACATAATGTCTCCCCAAGCACTGTACTATTGGGAGGTGGCATAACCATTAGGGGGTGGAGCTCATGGGAGGCCTTTAGGTCATTGGGTGTATACCCTAGAAGGGGATTGGGGAACCCGGGTTATTTTTCTCTCTTTTACTCCCTGGATCATGATGAGAACAGGTTTTGCTTTACCACAGGGTCCCAGCCATTGCCATCTGGCACCCCCACCAGAAGCCCAAAGCGAATGCCCCTGCTGATCTTGGACTCGAACCTCTATAATTGTGAAACAAAATAACCTTTTCTCTTTATAATTTAATTATCAGGTGTTTGTTGTTATTTGCTTTTTAGTGGTGGAAATCTGACCACACTTATAAAATGAAATAAAAATGAGAAGACTCTGAAACATAGAGAGAGGAAGGCAGACCAGCTAGGGACCTCAGAATCCAAGGAAGGACATGGCAGAGAGTTTTCTTTCACTTTTATAATTTCCGGACATTGAGTTAAGAAGTTGGCAGCAAGGAAATGCTAATGTGCACTAAAAAAAAAAAGAGCCCCAGCAAGAGTTTCCTCTCTTTAGCCAAAGGATCAGGAAATGGGCAAGACAGAAATCATTTACATAACAACTGCTCTAAACTGGGCATGATGGCGCGCGCATCTGTAATCCCAGTACTTTGGAGTCTGAGATAGGAAGATTGTAGGTTTGAGGCCAGCCTCAGTAACTTAGTGAGACCCTTAGCAACTTAGTGATGCCCTGTTTCAAAATAAAAAATAAAATAGGGCTGGAGGTAGCTAAGAGGCAGAATGCCCTTGAGTTCAACCCCTAGTACCAAATTGTTTTAAATAATAATAACTACTTTAATCTAGCAAAACACCACAGGAAAAAAAATCTCTAGTCCCTAACACCACTCACCTGCAAAGGCTGAATGGGAAGCCTAGACTACCACCTACACGCGCTGCAGCAGGTACTTCAACTCTCTGACTAAAGAGTGTCAGAAAAGACTTTAAATGGAGCATGATTTTCACTCCACCACATGGTGAGGCCCCCATGCTTCTACAAGGTTAGTGGAGAACATAGAAGGACCCTGGATTTTCATCCTCACCAGACAGTGTAGAAACTCTCTTTATCTGTTTCATGGAATGGTAACAGAGGAAGCATAGTGAAGAGTCACAATTTCCAAATTTAAGCAATAATAATGAGGCTGCCCACTATGCTATCAGTGGAGGCCGGATGGGGAGCAGCAATGAGGTGCTCTGCTCCTACCCCTCCTATCCTCAGCCAGGGAGTTCTCAGGCGAGACCCAGTGGGACTATGAACTTCTACCCATCAGGATGATGGAAGTGGGGATACCAGATTTTTACCTACATGTGGCAGTGTAAAGACAGAGCTTCCTTCCTTTGCCAATGTGTGCCAGAGAAAGCTGGCTAAAACTGAAGGTTTCAATGGGATTCAGTGACTCAAAACATAATACAAAAAAAATCAGATTTCAAGGGAAAATCACTAGTGACATGTAGAACCAGGAAGATTTCAAATAGAATGAAAACAGAAAACAACAAAAAATGAGGTGACAGAGATATTAGAATTATATATACACATTTCAAAGGAACAAATAGAAATATCCAGATTGAAAAATCCAGTAATAGAAATTAATCTATCAGTGAAAGTGTTCAACATAAAACACTTTAAAAAGTAACAGCAACTTTGAAAATTTAGAAAAATTATAACTCTTCCTTCCTTCAAAAACTGTGACCTTTCTTTGTTTGAAGAGTTAGAATATAAGTTACTGCCTGGGATAGCCTCATTCTCTATCCCCTGAATATTAGGTTCCCTTTGGGATTGTAGTACCAAATAATTGGTGAACACTGCATCTACTGGTTTCTCTCATCTATAATATGCATTTGTCCATCAGGTATTTGTTAAGAATTTCCATGTTTTAATACTTAGGAAAGAGATCTAGTAAAGGCAGGAATTCACCTGACACCCACCCTTCCCCATTTAGTCTAAATACTAGAATATAATATACCATTTATTAATATCTGCTTGAATAAGTGAGATATAAAATTCAGACTTTCACAAAAACTGTGATTGAAAATCCTTTGTATCTCAAAATGTACTCAAACATCTGCATCTGTGTGTGTGTGTGTGTGTGTGAATGTGTGTGTGTGTGTATAATATAGATGTAGGTTTGATACTGATTTACTTATTTGTTTCCTTTCAAGTTAGTACAGTGGTGTATAATTTTTGTTTCATTAGAGTAATAAATATCAATCTTTATAATCATGTGCCTTTTTATCCTGTGCATCTTCTCACAGACCGCTTTGTAAACTTAGTGGAGCCTTTTCTTTTCTATTTTATATGCAATAAATGATTCTCTTGATAGTAATGCTCTTAAATCCATCGGTAGACCTTCAAAAACTAAAGCTTGGCAGATATCTTTGGGTATTAAAAGAAAATGCAGTGCAGAACTTCAGAGTGGAATTCCATGACATTCCACTCTTGCAGGCACTAGCGAAAGGATGGAAAGAGGCTAATCTCTGCCAAGGGCAGAGCAGTGGAAAGGGTCACCATTAGAGCTCCACACTGTAAGAACAGAGTGTTCATCAGGAAAGATCTCAAAGCTGAAGGACACTTTCCTATGTAGCATATGGAGAACATCACCTTGCCAGAAGGACAAATTAATGGCCCCGTAATAAAATATGTTTTCACATGCTATTAAAGCTGTTGTCACACTTCATTGCATGGATGACTGGAAGTTCATGGTGGTGGAAGGTGAGGTCAGTTTCCTAAACCATCCTGCACTAGGCATGAGCAGTTCTTTCCTATAAAGTCTCCTACAATTTGTGGGGGAGTCCTTTGTGTTCAGTTTGGTCACTTTCTTTAAAGGCAAATAAATAATGGCTCTTCCACATGTAGACCTGGAAATGGAGGTGCAAAATGGCTCTTGTGGATAGGCCCTACTAACTGGGGTTCCATCCAGATGGCAAAAACAGAAAGGTGGCTAAATCCCCATTAGGAAAATCAGGTACTTACTTATGGAGTGTCTGGATTATGGAAGATAGCTTATAGTTTCTGTGACAGGGAGAATGAATAGAAACCATTGCCACACTGACTTCCAACATGTGTTTACATAACATTCTATGCAAAAGCAATCTACAGAAGTTTTCTTGGACCTGCATTATAGACCACCAAAGTACTGTAGTAAAAAATGCCACTAGTTTCACTCAATGATTATTTAGTGACCAAGTTAGGTATTAGAAAAACACCATGTTTCCCATTATCTGATAATGTTTGGTTGCGAAAGATTCATACTTTAATGAGATTTAACAAGTAAAACAAGTAAAATGTCATGGTATAATTCACTTGTGACCACAATAGTTTCTTGGTAATACTTGACATTTTAATGTACAGATGCCAGAAACAGCACAAATATGATAGGAGTAGAATCAGAATTATCGGGAATCAATTATCTGTGCCAACTGGGTCTGTATCTACCTTTCTGTATCATCTTGGGCAAAGTATTCCATCATTTAGAATCATGTTTATCTCATATTTTAAAATGAGACGGCTAGACAAGATATACTTTCAGATTCCTTCTCTCTCAAGAATTTCATGACATTGTTCTAGCATCAATTAATAACGACCTTTTTTAGTATTAAAATTTCAACATGTTAAAGGTAATTTTAAAAAAACAAAAGGTAATTATACATACTAAGGCATGGTGCTTCGTAATCTGCCCTTTGTTTCCGCATTTTTTGTATGCACTCTGTATATTAGAAGCCACAGACCAGTTAGTCACACAACTATTGTGGTTAACAACATGAATGCCTGTCTTGTTTTAGATGTACCACAACCACAGCAGTTGATGAGGTACATAATTTATTATTGTGAAAGGAAGCGTCAAGCTCACAGGAATGGGAGATAAGCTCCCTCTTTTGCATTCCAAACATTAACAGCTTCTGTGTTTTTTCATCTCCTCTCAGGCTTTGAGCTCTTATTCCTCTTTTCCTCATCTAAGACTCCATTTCCTGAACCTAATTTTAGAGATGTCTGCATTCAACTGTGACAGGGCAGTGTAAGGATTGCAAGGTCATCTTATCAACGGTCAAAGTATAAGGCTGACAGGTTGAAAAATCAGAGAGTGGGTTCGCAGACCGATGTAGAGCTAATTGCACCATTACTGTGGACTTCTCACAATCTTCCCACACAAGGACATGAGTATCAAAGGAATGATGGAAAGAAGAATTTGCGTTTTATTAAGCTCCTGAAACATTTTCCTTAACAGCAAGTGGAATGTAATATTTGCTTCGACACACACAAATGTTGCACATTTGAGGGCAAAAGACCATGTTACCCAGCTTAAGTTTTCCAGAATTTTAAAGTTTCTCAAATAAAATGAGAAAATATAGCAGCCATTTCTGCCATTTAAAAAGTTTTACAATTGTGAATAAAAAGTATATAAAATAATGAGTATAGATGGCCAAATAAGCACACAAAGTTCATTCCCACTAGTACTTAAAGACCTGAAATTAAAGTATAATTAAAATACATTTTGTTCTGTTAAAAAGTAAGCCATTAAAATAGGTAATGCGAAGGAGTGAATAAAATGTACACATTTTTTCTTTATTATCCTCAAAGCCATCCCACTGGATAGTAATGGATTTGGATACATGTTTATTTCCTTAAATAAATAAACATAGCTGGGTACAGTGACACATGCCTACAATCCCAGTACTTCGGAGGCTGAGACCGGAGAATTGAAAGTTTGAGGCCAGCTTCAGCAATTTAGGAAGACCCTCAGCAACTTAGCAACACCCTCTTTCAAACTAAAATAATTAAATCAAAAGGGGCTAGGGGTAAAGCTCAGAGGTAGAATCCCTCTTGTTTCAATCCCCAGTACCAAAAAAAAAAAAAAATCACAAACACGTGTAATATAGAAACCACATAAATAAAACAAGTTAATACAAAAGATATATCATTGATTTCTTGAGAGACAGTTAGTTAAATAAGCATATCATACAATGAAGCTAGTGTGGTCTCTTGAAATGTTCAGAAGGAGGAAGAATAAAATCATGTATCTACAAGAGAAGTCAAAAACAATCCAAGAGAAAATTAATAGCGATGATCAGAAAAGATATCATTTCCCTCTATGAACCTGTCATCGGCCCCCTCCCCTCTGATGAAATTAGTGAGTACCTCCTTTGTCACTGTCTACACCCTAAGCTTTTATCCTAGCTCCAGAAATTATTTATTAAACACATATTCACATTTCCAGTTCTTTCATTAAACACCTATTTATATATCTAGTCTCCAAATTCAGTAGGATCTTTAAAGGGTTGTACCAAACCTTATTTGTCTGCTTTCTAATACTTAGCTACACAGAAGTATACGTGACTTGCTTGGTCTAGGAAATCCTCCAGGGTGCTTTTGAAGTGAACTGCCATGTATCAATGTATTCACCATCCTTAGGGAAAAGTCCTTTTGGTGGAGCAGAGCTGCTCTGACGTTCTGCCACCTGAGGTAGTATTGGGATTTCCTCCTCTCCAGAAACAGCATGGTGGTGGGCTTGAGCACCTTTTGGTGGGTCGTGCACCTCTGGGCCATGCTCCTTGGGTGAGTCTAGGAGTTGACATTACCTGTTGTCTCCCAGCTTCTGGGGCAGCAATTGGGGTGGGAACAACGCCTCACTCTTACATAGTCTGGTGTCATTTAGTAGTGGAATGTAAAAGAGATTTCATGTGTGAGGAGTGGTGAGTTGGTATCTGATTATTTAAATGCCTCCAAAGAGTGAGCATTTTCTACTCTCTTCTGTAAAGAGATCAGTCCCAACCCTAACTATCACCTTTTTTTTTAAATGTTATTCTAGCTGGGCATGGTGGCGCATGCTTGTAATCCTAGTACTTGGGAGGCGGAGACCAGAGGATCCGGGTTCGCAGCCAGCCTCAGCTACTTAGTGAGGCCCTCCGCAACTTTGTGAGACCCGGTTTCAAAATAAAGTATAAAAAATAGGGCCGGGGGTGTAGCTCAGAGGTAGAACGCCTCTGGGTTCAATCCCGGGTACTACAAAAAAAAAGAATGTTATTCTACTAGGTTTCCTTGACTTTGAACATCTCATTTTGGTGTCTTTTCTTTGTAAAAGAATCCCATAGCAATGAACCTTTAGCTTACAAATTCTCCTATTCTTTAAAATATTGCATCCCAAGGAAACCCATCACACTTTTTAAACTAAATAAGAAAAAAAAGCATAGAAGTGTTAAGTGGCTTCCCAAGACCACATGCTCAGTGGAGTGGAGGGTCAACATTTATCCCTCTCCTCAAATAGCTTCTGGCTTTATTCTGAGGTGGTCTAGACAATCGGACAGGGACTGGGTTCTTTGCTTGGTGAGGTATTTTGGCAGTAACTGCCCTTTATAATTCCCCACCTGCTGCTCTGCATTAAAACTATAGTAAATTAAAACTTGTAGATTTTTCAAGTGTCAATCTCAATGATTTCCTCAATTTAGGGATTAGGAAACAGAAACCCAGGTTAAGTTTAAACCTATTTAGGGAAAAGAAAATGAATTGATTTGATAAATGGTAAAAAAGATTTTAAACTAAATAATAAATCATTTAATTTATAATTCTAATAACCAGTCCCATTTTTCATTTTGCTTATTTCCAACTACATCTGGGTGTCTTTTAAATGTCCCATGATTATATATATATATTTTTCCCTATCTGGTCTCTTCCAATGAATCTTTCAAAAGCAAAACCTGATTTATTTATGAAAACATAGTTTTCTATCAGCTTTCTTATTCAAAATTTAAATTATTATTCATAGTTATCTGACTTGTAGTTATTAACAATCACATAACTGAGCCCAGTGATAATAAACTTGTGTTTCAATTACTCTTTTTTACTAATGCAATATTAGGTTAATGCTTATATAAATATCTTTTAATTTGTGCCAATTTTGAATTGGTTAGCCCTAGCACTGAAGATCATGAATTCCAAGATACATTCTTCCAGAAGAATTTTATAATATTTTTGCCAAGATTCCAAGTGCATTAGAAGAAGAATGCCCTCCCCACATACGCTTTCCTGTGATTGTCACTTCCACCACGAGGCACCCAACTACGATTAAATCAAGTTCAGACTGTGCTGCTAAGTCCCCTCCGATACCATGCATCATTCCGTGAAAAAAAATTATTTACAAATGGAATTAAGTCAAATATTTGCACACACCCCAATCATTATGAGTGATTAATTTTCTTTTCTAGCCTGCATTAACTGCCTTCACTGATATTCTTACCAGAGGCTGAAGTCTCTAATTTATTCCTCTTCCCCTTTTCCTCACAACACCCCTATTTTAATGGTCCAGGGTCGTGCTGGGATACTCATTAGTTTCCTGCTAGCTGTTCTGCCAAGCAGCCTCTGAGGCCTCAGCGTCACCTCAGAAATCATTAACGTAACTGGTGCTACAATCTCCACCTGCCAAGCGCCAAGTAATCATTTGGAGACTGAAACCTGTTCCTCCATAAATGAGCATTTTGGGGGAGAGAGAGGTGGGAAGAAATAGCTCATGTGTTCCAGTCATTTTCTCCAAACAAACGAGACCTTGGTAATGGAGGTGAGAAGGCAGATGTTTGCAAGAATCCTGGTCTTGTGGGGGGGAACAGAAACGGTTTGGTTGGAGGCAGATATGATTTACTTTTGGAGAAAGAAGTGGAGACAAGGATTTTTTTGAGGACCAAAGGATGCCTAATCACATGTGCGATCTCCTTGAGGACCCTGTCACTCCTACTGTGTTTGTACTCAGTAGTAGAATCTATTCATAGGTGTGCCCTGTGGGGCAGGTGTGAAGATACTTTTTTTGTTTTTGTTTGTTTGTTTGTTTTCTTGTGGTACTGAGAACTGAACCCAGGAGCAGTCTATCTCTGAGCTGCATCCCCGGCCCTACTTTATTTTATTTTTTATTTTGAAATAGGGTCTCACTAAGTTGTGGAGAGCCTCTCTAAATTGCTGAGGCTGGCACTCAACCTGCAGTCCTTCTGTCTCAGCCTCCCAAATACTAGGATTGCAGGTGTGCACCACCATACCTGGCTGAGAGGATCCTATTCAACAAAGATATGGGAAACTTCCAATCAAAGAAGAATGCATACACTTTTACTTATCTGTAGTTTTGAGGCTTTATAGTTAAAGATGGAATTATTGGCATGGTCTTTTATGTCCTTGTTCCAAATGACCTCTTATGCACTTGGGAGTTAAGGCTCCATATGAGGCTTACTACCCCAAAGATGTAATTCTAAGACTAAGAGCAAAACAAAAACAGGACTCAGCCCGCACAGGTTTGTACCTTAGCGAATGCATAGAAAATATGAATCTTCCACACATATACACACACAAAAAAATGCAATGTTTCTCCTTCTAATAGTTGCTGTGGACTAGAACTCTGCCTTTTCCCCCTGTACACATCATGATCATTTTATCTGCCCAATGTGTTTGGCTACAACTGGGTCTGGTTTAGTTCTGCAGCCTAAGGCAGCAGGAAAGAACCTGGCATGGTAGAGCAAGTCAGCTCTATGTGCACCAGAAGCCAGGAAGGATGCAAAAGGTAATGCATAGATGTTAAAAATATGGACTATGAGGTGCCAGAGACCAAAACTGGAACACCGTTCACTGGCTATGGGATCTTAGGCATGTTCACTTCATACGTTAAGCTGTGGTCCTTTTTTTATAGATTTCAGTTAATAACAGTATCTTAGTCTTCAAATTGTTATAATGGTTAAATGAATGTTCAAGTAGAATACTTAAGCACAGTACTTAGCATATACTAAACATTCACTGACTAGGAACCAGTACAACTACATAATTTACCAGGCCAGTACAACAAGGATATGTAGCCCCCTTGTTCAAAGGGTGAGCTAGGTTCTAAGAAACAAAACTTTATTTTATTTTGTTGTTTCAGTTCAGGAGTTTCTCTAATGACATGCTATGTTATTTGTTATTTGCTAGTGAGTGCCATACGCTCTTAGGAGCAGGGACAATCACCTGACAAGTACAAAATGCCACAGGTACCTGCAGACCCTGCCCCGTGACTGAGTAGGAAAGCAGGGCTCCTTCCTCCCAGGTCACCCTTGCCCGCCAGCTGAGAGACCAACTGGAGTAGAGGAAGTCAAATCTTTCCCTCCCAGGGGACCACTGTCCCAATCCCTGGCAGCTTCAAAAGACTGATTTCTGCTTGGGACATGTAAAGGGGGTGGAGGACGGGCAAAGGGCTGGATCTCCTGGATCTCCCATGGAATACGACGTGGCTATGCCTGCCTGGGGTCAGGGAAGGTGACCTCATGGCCTGGTCAGAAACACTGAATGTGGTATACACCATCCCTACCCTTCCTTGTGCCCCCACCCAGCTCCCTACCAGGGCAGAAGGGCAGGAGCAGAAGCTAGGCAGAACTGGGAGGACCATGGATGGCTGGTTGTCAGGGTCCCTTGGGGGATGAGCAGCAGGCAGGTGGGAGTCAGCATGACAAAGAGTCAAGTTTGACTGGAGGCTCCCAGCCCACAGCACATACTCTGTGGTTCCCCCAGGACTTCATTTACAAAGCATTGACTCAGAGACACAATTGTTAGGAATTTCAAGCATGCACTGCAGAGTATTAAACCATATGGGTGAGCTCATTCTGAGAGCAGGTCCCTGAGCACCAGCCGCACATCCATGATGGGGAGCACCACCATCACTACCCCTGGCCAGCTTCTGATCCTGCTGGGCCATAAGGTACCTGAGGACTTAGGGTCGGCACTTCCTATTTGGTTGCTGGAGCCCATCCATAAAATGTTGGCTTTTGATGGTGTCTAAGAACTCGTTTCTAAGAAACTTTCCTTCAGGGGAAGGACTGTTCCATAATAATTTCTTATAAACTTTTTAGTATTTTGTCCACAGAGGTATTGCAAGTCCTATTTCTGTTACAAGATCATTTCATTCTTTTTTTTTTTTTTTTGCGGTATCAGGG
>PVJS01022583.1:0-30374 GCA_004027185.1 Glis glis
CTCCTCCTCCTCCTCCTCCTCCTCCTCCTCCTCCTCCTCCTCCTCCTCCTCCTCCTCCTCCTCCTCCTCCTCCTTCTTCTTCTTGCACTGGGGTCTGAACTCAGGGGCATTCTAACTGAGCTATACCTTCACCTAGACCCCTTTTGTTTGTTTGTTTTGAAACAGGGTCTTGCTAAGTTGCTGAGAGTCTCGCTAGCTATGAGGCTGTCCTGAAACCTGCGATCTCAACCTCCCAAGTACTGGGATTACAGGCGTGCATCACCACTCCTGGCTATTTCCCATCCATGCTCTGAAGGCTCTTAATTGTAGATAACCTCACCCGAGTTCCATTCATGAGCTTGAATGAGTGGAAGCTACGTTTCTCTTTGCACAGAAAACTTGCAGCAAGCCCAAACAAGAGGTCTCCAAGGAATCTCATTGTCGGTCCTAATGGTCTTGTCCCTTCTCATCACTTTTCTTCTTCCTGGTTGGAAAGATGTCCTTTTTTTCAGGACTTGAAGTCCACAGACTGTTGTGGTTGATATGCAGAGTGTATTTTACATATAAATGTCCCTCCCAAAAGGGCCCCTCATGAGTGACATTGGACCACGTCCAGTGCCGAGACTTCAAACAATTTCATGAAGATTTGAATTAAAAGTAGGAAATGAAAGTTGCTCATTGCAAATTGGCTTCTCTGCCTTCTCAGGAGTCAATTTCTACTTTCAAAAAGTTAGGAAAATCATCAGTATTACTTTTTGGGTTATTAAATGTCTGAGAGATGCTGGGATTTTAGGTTGTGTTTTATGGAGGCTTGTGATTTAAAGCCTCAGATACTTAGTGTGATATGCATGGTTGTTTAAAATGTATACATGTTTATCTCTGGGGAAAAGTAGATCAAATCAATTAGTATATATCAAAACACAATATGGCCAGGTTTTTGTGGATCATCCACAAGATTGATAGAGGAGCCTTGTCTCCTTTTAAGATGTGCTAAATTTTTATAGGATGTTTAGATTTGTCCTTTTCAAACTTCAGTGGTGATATTTGTAGTGGTTTAATATGTTTGCAGTATAAAAGGATGCTAAAATTCACGTGTTAAATGGGGCATATTGTCCTGGAGTGTCTGTTTTAATTGACAATTATGAAGGTAAATATTTTAAATATTAAAACAGGCATGATATTATTATTATTATTATTATTATTATTACTATTTTGTGGTAAGGGGGCTTGAACCCAGGGGCATTCTACCTCTGGGCTACACTCCCAGCCCTTTTTAATTTTTTTTGTTTTGAAACAGGGTTTCACTAGGTTGCTGAGAGTTTTGCTGTGTTGCTGAGGCTGTCCTTGAACCTGTAATCCTCCTGTCTCAGCCTCCCAAGTACTGGGATTACAGGCATGCTTCATCATGCCTGGCAAGAATATAGAATTTTCAAAAATAAATTGTAAGCCAATGACAGAATGTCTACAAACATAGAAGGGTTGTACCGTTCTCAAGAAAAGTGAGTTTCCTGACTTGAGAATCATTGGTTGGAGACAGAAGAGATGGAATTTGGTAAGAGATGGAATTTTGGAATTACTGGCAAGGACCAGGGATGAGAAGGCAGCCCTGTAGTCATTCTCAGAACATCATTAGAGTGTTGCTAGAGACTTGAGGTACAGTGATTCACAGGCTCCAGTATGATGGTATAATTGCAAACAGTAAAACAACAATAGTAAAATAGAGCTGGGCGTGGTGGCGCACGCTTGTAATCCCAGTGCTTTGGGAGGCGGAGACCGGAGGATCCGGGTTCGCAGCCAGCCTCAGCTCTCTCTCTCTCTCTCTCTCTCTCTCCCTGTCTTTCTCTCTCCACTTAGTGAGGCCCTCCGCAACTTCGTGAGACCCGGTTTCAAAATAAAATATAAAAAATAGGGTCGGGGGTGTAGCGCGGAGGTAGAACGCCCCTGGGTTCAATCTCCGGTACCGCAAAAAAAAAAAAAAGTAAAATAGAAAGTTCGTGGCATATTCACATCGCCCGGTTATGTAGAATATAGATGCATCTCATGAATTTAGATATCATCCCATTTGATTCCACTTATATGAAGTCCCCCTCCCAAAAGGAGACAAAGCTAATGTACAATGTGAGAAGTCATTACGATCTACACAATGGTTCCCTTGGCAGGATAATTTGAGAGCCAGGAAGGGCTCGGGCGCTGTGGTGACGCTGTTTCTTTGATCGGGTGCTGGTTATGCAGAAATGTTCAGTTTGCAACAATTCATCCATTTGTGCAATTATGACTTGTGCACTTTTCTGTTTGTATGCTATCCATCAGTAAACAGTTCAAACAACTGATTAAAATACATTGTTCATTCCAGGTTGGAGAGCGCCCGGGATCGCTAAAACTCCCCCAGAAGGACAGGGGCGGCCTCGCAGAGGACATTGACCTGAACCAGTCCGGGGATCTGTGGATAAAAGGGCTGGGGCAATTTCAGCTCACTTATACCTGAGACTCCTGAGTTTTATCCTTTTTCATCAAGCGTTAAGGATTCTGGGTATCAGGCCAATAATAAGGTTTCGGCTGTTAGAGGGACACATTAATGAGGAGGCTTTAAAAGTAATTTGGAATTTCCAACCTGAGAAAGCAGCAACGGAGACTTCCAAGTTTTGCTCTGTCTTCCAGCAGGTTTGGCAGGCGAGGACCAGGCTGGTGTTGGCTTCGGGACTCTTTCCTTTCCTCGATTTTCAGGGATATCAGGAATCGCTGCTAGCTATTGTTGAGAAATCACTTTAATAATCATGCACAGCCTGATCATAACCAGAACAAGCGCAGAATGATCTGGGCTGGGGCCTCGTCCCAGATTCTGCCCGAGTTAGTCCTGGTTGAAGACGAATGTTGATCATTTAATTTTTGCCATGTGAGTTAGAAGCCATCCCTCTTCTTTATGTTAGGTGGTATTCAAAGGGGGTGAAAAATGTATTTTTTCTCATCCTTAACATGGACCCAAAATAATATAGGTCTTGTAATACTGACATGGGGCTAATGATTTCATAGGCTATTAGATGAAAATCACTCTTCTTACTCTGTGTGCATGCATGCACGTGTGTGTGTGTGTGTATGTGTGTGTGTGTGTGTGTGTGTGTGTGTGTGTGTGTGTGTCCTGCTATGGAGATGTCAGGAGAAGTTTTAAGGGATAATGAATTTCATCCCATAAATGCTTAAAGAAAAAAATTTTTTTTGGTACTGGGGATTGAACCCAGGGGTGTTCTACCTCCGAGCCACACTCCCAGTCCTATTTTATTTTTTATTTTGAAACAGGGTCTTGCTAAGTTGCTGAGGGTCATGCTAAATTGCTGAGACTGGCCTCAAACCTGTGATCCTCCTGTTTCAGCCTCCCAAGTACTGGGATTATAGGCAAGCACCACCATGCCCAGCTTCTTTTAAAAAAATTAAATAAAAAAATGGTGTATGTGTGTGTTTCCAGGGCTGGGGGGTTTGGACCCATGACTTCATGCTTTATTTATTTATTTTTGCAGTACCAGAGATTGAACCCAGGGATGTTATACCACTGAGCCACACCTCTAGCCCTTTTTATTTTTTATTTTGAGACAGGGTCTAAGTTGTCCAGGCTGGCCTTGAACTTGTGATCCTCCTGCCTCAGCTTTCCATGTAGCTGGGATTATAGATGTGCACCACCACGCCTGGTTCAGGACCTCATGCTTGAGGAAGTGCTATACCACTGAACTGTATCCCAAGCCCTTAAAAATTTTAAATTGTGATAAAATACATAGAACATAATACTTATCATCTTAATTATTTCAAAGTGTTAACTATATTCACATTGTTGCGCAACCAATCTCCAGAACTTTCCCTCTTATAGAACTGCAACTCTACACCCATTAAATAACTTCTTTCTTTCCCCTTCCTGTAGCCCCTGGAAACCATCCTTTTACTTTTAGTTTCTATGAGTTTGACAACTCTAGATACCTTGTACAAGTGGCATCATCTAACACAGCTTTGTTTTAACTCTTCATCCTGAGCCTGGCTTCGGCTAAGGCGATATCTAAAATAATTCTCCAGGCCACATAACGTTGCATTTAGAAGGCAGACGGGGCCATTGCGTAAGTTATAGCAGGAAGCACCGAGGTCAAGACCATAGGTGAAACCCAATGTGATTGGCAGGTGGCACATCATCACCACGCCTTAGATGCACTGTGAACCTCTTGGGTCTTTGGGTGACTACATTGCAATAGGAAAAGGAGGATGGGGTAATCAGAGCCCCCAGAGAGGGCGTGGTGGCATTATCTGACATCCTTGCCCCTCCCCTCAGTGCGAGAGGTGGGTAGTGAGTTGTCCAGAGCGCGCAGAGGTAAAGCACTTGCTAGGTGCCTATGACACACTGGATTCTTTTTTATGTAAGTCATCTGATTTTAATCTTCACATTACTTCTATAAAGTTGGTTATTATTGTACTTGTCTTACAAATGAGGACACTGGAACTAAGAGGGTAGATTGCCTTGCCCCTCATCCCCAAGTTAATCAATGACAGAGATGGTATTTGACCTTGGCTTTGTTCTAACCTTCTTCACTTTCTGTCATGCGGAGGCAGCTGTGGTAATACATTCATGACATGCATTATCCTTCTATTAGGGATGATCAAACTGAGTTAAGCAATTTTCCCCAAAGTTACACATTTAGCAGTGGTAGAGACATATTTCTTGAAACCAGGAGATTATTAGAAATAAGTTACAAGCCCTTCCCAGGTTTGGGGCTCTCTTGATACCAAGGCTTGCAAAATTCCAGGAGTTAAAATAATGTTGGGAGATGGGAAGTCTGCGTGTGCAGAAACAATACCAGAGTTGTGACATATGGCAGGCAATGCCTCCTTCCCAGGGCACGGAGGGCAGGGGTCATTTCATGGAAGCCCTTGAATGACACACCTAAGAATTGGTTCTTAATTTGGTAGATAATCAGGGGGGTTCGAAGAACCTTGATTGAAGGTGATCAGAGCTTGTGCTTTTAGAAAAATCAATGCATACATTAGAAGGTGAAGCAACCGTAAGTAAGCACTCTCTCTCAACACTACTTGGAATGCCTCTCTGCATTCCCTTGACCTTTCCTCAATGTCAATTGGGAAACCTACTGTTTTTTTAACATTTAATGCAAGGCATTCTTTTTACTCAAAGGCATTTGAGTAGCGAGGCAAAGATCTCAAGCTTTTTTGCATGTACTCTACAAAAGAAGACATTTTAATATTACGTCAGTGAGTCAGAATGGTGTTTGGATGGAGAAGACGGAAATGTAAAACCCTGCGTGCTGTTTCTTAGGTGACTTTCAAACAAATGGAAATGAAACCTATGCATTAATGAAGCTTATATATGATTCACATATATATTTACATTTATATATATTACATTTACATATATCATATATATGATATACATATATATGTATGATTTCCTGTGTGTGTGTGTGTGTGTGTGTGTGTGTGTGTGTGTGCACGTGTGTGTGTGAGATTTAGGGTTCTGCACCATGGGCTATTTTCTTTCCCTTACTTACTTCATATTCTTCTCACTAACACTAGAGGTCACTCAGACCCTGTCTTTAGTTCAGTTTCGTCAACGTTCATCTTCATTTAGGCCTCCCTCTGAATTCCTGTGGTGGACTTGTGTCTTTCTTTATGAATTATACAGTTTGCCTCTCTTAACCTGCTAATGTTAGTTTGTAACGTTCCCTATTACACTGATAGTTTAATTGACAAATTAACTTGTGCTAGTTTGCCAGATACTGGCACAAATGAGATTTTTCTTCATCTTCTCAATGGTTGATGTCAGCGAAACAGAGGCAGGTTGATTGGATGCAGAATGGTTCTAATTTCAGAAAAATCAATGCTATAACCACGGTGTTCAGACTGCATTTCTTCAAGTATTATCTGTCCAGTCATATAAAATAGGCCCTATTTTTGCTTTCGGTTTATTTATTTATTTATTTATTTATTTATTTATTTATTTTGTGGTACTGGGGATTGAACCCAGGGGCATTCTACCTCTGAGCTACACTCCCAGCCCTATTTTTTATTCTTTATTTTGAAACAGGGTCTCACTAATTACGGAGGACCTCACTAAGTATCTGAGGCTGGCCGCGAACCTGCAATCCTCCTGTTTCAGCCACCCAAGTACTGGGATTACAATCGTGTGCCACCATGCCCGGCTCTTTCGGTCTATTTGTAACATTTTTATTAGCCTTCTATAGGCATGCACTCAAGCATTTGTTTATTAATTGTATTAGGTCATCCCTTCAGTTATTAATGTTTTATTAAACACATGCCATGTGCAAAAAACAAAGTCAGGCCATAAGGACACAGAGGTGAATGATACTAAAAGTGGCCCAGTGGACTTTTTATTCATATCCCCTGAATTCTAACATGTTGTGATGGTGGGGTGGGTGTACTTAAGTGCTTTAAGTATAAACTTAGTCAACTCTAGGGAAAGGTGGGTGACTATTTTCTCCCATTTATAATTTTCTTTCTTCCTCCTTCCTCCCCTCAGCTGGTATACTAGAGCGCATCTGTTCTTGGGTCTCCCTGTAGCTAGCATTTAGGTAAATGTCATCTGGAGGTACATGGTTTTTCCACCTGAGTCCATGTGGCTGCTCAGGTATTGGCTATCCAAGCACCCACCCAAATGGAACATCTTGATACAGTTTCTACAAAGTACTGGATTGGTAAAAACAGCCATCTTTGCTGATCCTTTAGTTTTCTCCATAGAAACTTCTTGAGACTGCACAGACCACACATGGTCAAGAACAGCAAAATTTAATATGATTCAGACACAGCAGGAGGCTTTTATTATTATTCTTTTATTTTTTAGTACTGGGGATGGAACCCAGGGGCATTCTACCTCCACGCTACACTTCCAGTCCTTTGTAAATTTTTTATTATGAAACAAGGTCTTGTAACCACCGAGGCTGGCCTTGAACCTGCGATCCTCCTGACTCAGTCTTCCAAATACTGGGATTACAGGCATGTGCCTCAATGCCTGGCAACAGGAGGACTTTTAAAAAATACATCTCTGGCCGGGCGTGGTGGCGCACGTTTGTAATCCCAGTACTTTGGGAGGCGGAGATTGGAGGATCCGGTTCGCGGCCAGCCTCAGCTCTCTTGCTCTCTCTCTCTCTCTCTCCTTAGTGAGGCCCTCTGCACTCGTGAGACCTGGTTTCAAAATAAAGTATAAAAAATAGGGCCGGAGGCGTAGCGCGGAGGTAGAACGCCCCTGCGTTCAATCCCCGGTACCACACACACACACAAAATACATCTCTGTCTGGGCATTGTGGCGCATGCCTGTAATCCCAGTACTGGAGAGGTTGAGGCAGGAGGATCGCAGGTTCAAGGCCAGCCTCAGCAACTTAGCAAGATCCTCAGCAACTTTGCCTGCTTCAAAATAAAAAATAAAAAGGGGCTGGGGGTGTATCTCAGAGGTAGAATGCCCCTGGATTCAGTTGCTAGTGCCAAAACAAAAACAAATGATCAGAACCCCCACATCTCTGGGCCACATCCCCAGAGCGTCTGACTCAGGAGGTGTGGAATGAAGCCTGCAAAGTGTATTTCTTTTCTTTTCTTTTTTTTTTTTTGCGGTACTGGGGATTGAACCCAGGGGCATTCTTACTTCTGAGCTACACCCCCAGCCCTATTTTTAAAAATTCTTTATTTTGAAACAGGGTCTCACTAAATTGCAGAAGGCCTCACTAAGTAGTAGCTGAGGCTGGCCACGAACCTGGATCCTCTGGTCTCAGCCTCCCAAGTACTGAGATTACAAGTGTGTGCCACCACGCCCGGCTTGCAAAGTGTATTTATAATGATTTATACTAATAATAATTAAGCCTCAGATCCCAGGACCCTTCTCTCACTGGTCTGGAGGACAGGGCACCACATTGAGAGCTGGGAGACTTTGCTTCTAGTCTTAACTTTGCCACAAACAGGTTATGTAAAAATGGACAAGGGATCTCACCTTATGTGACAGTATTTCATACTTCCCTAAACACACTATGCTCTTCCTTGATTTCTTGCTTCTGTATATGCTGTGTCCCTCTTTCCACACTGATTAACTTGTTAAATCTTATTCATCCTTCATATGCCAGTTCGAGAGTCAGAAGTGGGAAGCTTTACCTAACTTGCCCCTGCCTCCAACTCCTCTTAGGAGAGCTGGGTTTTCCTTTCAAGGTCTTGTATTAGCAGGGACACCTTTCGTATCAACATGGCTCTCACTGGTTCACTGGACAGCTGTTTCCCTCAGAGGAGACAGAGTCTTGCTCATTGCGTCCATATTGCCTAGTGCAGTTTTAGCACCAAGCCAGCACTCAGCCAATGTTTAGTGCATGATTAAATCTACACATGTATCCGCTTTCCTTTCTATATTGTGGATTCCTAGATGGATTCCTTGATCATCTTTGCTTTTTTGAGAAATTCATCTCTTTTCACATTATAGTTGAATTTAAATGAATGTTAAATCGCATAAAAAAGAGAGGATTAGAATGAGAATTTATATGTCTTTTAGTTAAAGGATTTCCAGATTCAAAGTGCAACACTGTATTTTTGCATTGTACATTGTTATAATTGGATCTGATTTTAATAATAATATTTAACATTTAGGAGTGCTTTAGTGCTGGCAACCACACTAAACCCATTTCGGGGCTTTTTGCAGTTTTTGCAACAACCTACAATGTGAGTTTTATGTTATCTGTATTTCACAGCACAAAATTATTAGGTTTGACTAAGCAAGATCGGGTATTCAGTGATGGATCTCAGATTCATATCCATTAGATTGTTACATTAAAAACAATTTCAAGAAGGGAAAATCATTTAGCCAATGAAGTCGAGTTGCCAAACACATGTCAACATTTGGTATAGCACTCAGAGAAGTCAATGACAGCAGGATCCAGGGAATGTCCTTGTACCAGAAATAAGATAGAAGCAAGTTGTCTGGAGTTGTCCTAAGATAGAGTGACTTCGTGAAGCTTTGAAAATGTGTCACAGCTTCATGGCAGGTAAAGCAGACATGCATACTATATGTCATTGTCCTGTGGCAGAGCTCATGCTAACATAATTCCTGTTCCATTGTTAGGCTGTCAGAAACCTAGGCTGGAAGGAGGGAGCTACTGTTGAATACATTGTCCTCCACAGTCTCTTCATGTTCCTGGGACCCTGGCTCTCGAGGCTGAGTTAGAAAGACAGTGGGTCCTGCCCATGGTTGGTGGAAACACTTGCTTACCTTGTCTCAGTGCCTGTCTCAATTCTGTGTACTAATATCACACCTAGTTAGGAAAGAATTTTGTTCTAGTCTCATTCTACTCGAAGGTGGCTTACATGGTCAGTTGAATTTGGGCACCAGATTTCAAGAAATAAAATCTAGGAGGCGGTCATTGTTAGTGACTTTCTTGTCAGTAGTGACTTAAAGACTCTTCTTAACCTAGGAATTTATAATTCTAATGTCTTAGGCTGGATCCAACTACATGTTCTCTTATCACTTAAAGTTGACCCCAAGCTGGGCGTGGTGGTGCACGCTTGTAATCCCAGTACTTGGGAGGCTGAGACAGGAGGATTGCAGGTTCGTGGCCAGCCTCAGCAACTTGTGAGGCCCTCCACAATTTAGTGAGACCCTGTTTCAAAATAAGAAGTAAAATAGGGCTGGGAGTATAACTTGGAGGTAGAATGCCCCTGGGTTCAATCCCCAGTACCAAAAAAAAAAAAAGTTGACCCCAGTACAAGAATTTGCTATTGGGCGCTATGGATGGAATGTCTATTTAACCTCCAAATTCATATGTTGAAACTTTTATCTCCAATGTGATGGTATTGGGAGGTGGAGTCTTTGTGAGGTAATTAGGGTTAGAGTAGGTCACGAGAGTAGGGCCCTCCTCATGAGATTAATGCCCTTACAAAAGAGGAAGAGACAGCTGGCATGGTGGTGCATGCTTTTAGTTCCTGTGTGTGGGAGGCCGAGACAGGAGGATTGCAGGTTTGAGGCCAGCCTCAGCAACTTAGCGAATCCCAGAGCAACTTAGTGAGACACTGTTTTAAAAACAAAGAATTAAAAAAAGTGCTAGGGGTGTAGCTCAGAGGTAGAATGCCCCTGGGTTCAATCCCCAGGATACCTTCCCTCAACAAAGAGGAAGACACAGGAGATTTGTCTGTTTCTGTCCATCTGTCTGTCTGTCTCTCTCTGCGAGGATACTGGGAGAAGGCAGCCATCCGTAAGAGGGTCCTTGAGAAGGACTCAACCATGCTGGTACCCTGATCTCAGACTTCTAGCCTCTAAAATTGTGAGAAATAAATGTTTGTTATTTAAGTCATGCAGTCTATTCTGTTAGAGCAGCTCTAACTGATTAAGACACAGAAAGTAGACTGTGGAGGTGATCACAGACAACAGAAGGAGAGGGAGATAAGAAAGGAAGAAAAACAATTAAATATGTGTTAATGAGCTGGTTCTTGCTTAGAGTTGTCCCACTGGAGGACAAGGAAGTTGGGACATTTATCCATAGCTTTCATTCCCCCACAGGACAAGGATTACCTGGGAAGCATGGTCTCCCCTGCTTTTCTGTGTCAGGCCTCTGGCTAAGCTGCTTTGCCAGTTTTTGAGAAAACAGTACAGAGAGGGTCCATGGATCCTTGGTGAAGATCCACAGAACTGTCCACCACACTAGTGCTGAAATTAGGAGGCCTGAGGGGATATAGTACAGTATCACAATTGTCTGCTACAGATGACAATAAATGTTTCTTAGGAATGATGCCTAAAGTGCTGAAGTAGTTTATGCTTTGCTCATTCTTTTTAGGTTTCTGTAAGATTTTTGGGGGGTATGTTTTGAGAGATGACAACCATGTTAAATGGTATTCAGTTTAAGTTTGGTATTAGTGCTGATCTCTCTTCATTAAAAGAAGTTGGCAAAGCGCCGGGCGTGGTGGCACACGCTTGTAATCCCACTATTTTGGGAGGTGGAGACCGGAGGATCCGGGTTCGCGGCCAGCCTCAGCTCTCTCTCTCTCTCTCTCTGTCTCTCTCTCTCTCCTTAGTGAGAGCCTCCACAACTTCGTGAGACCTGGTTTCAAAATAAAGTATAAAAAATAGGGCCGGGGGTGTAGCGTGGAGGTAGAACGCCTTTGGGTTCAATCCCCAGTACTGCAAAAAAAAAAAAAAGAAGTTGGCAAAATGCCAATTTCTGGAAAGTTTTATTTTATTTTATTTTTGGCACTGGGGATTGAACCCAGGGGCATTCTACCTCTGAGCTACACCCCCAGCCCTATTTTTTTATTCTTTATTTTGAAACAGGGTCTCACTAAGTTGCGGAGGGCCTCAATAAGTAGCTGAGGCTGGCTGTGAACCCGGATCCTCCGGTCTCAGCCTCCCAGGTACTGGGATTACAAGAGTGTGCTACCATGCCTGGCTGGAAAGTTTTAAAATGACCAAAAAGAGAAAAGCAAAACCTTAGTTTTTATCTTTAATTTGAGATTGGGAAGTCTTGCTATGTTGCCCAGGATGGTCTTGAACTCGTGAGCTCAAGCAATCCTCCCATCTTAGCCTCCTGAGAGGCTGGGGCTGTGGGCATGCACCACCACGTTCAGCTAAAACCTTACTTATTAAACTTATTAGTAAATTACTATTACCAGGCTGGTCATTGGGTGGGAAGATGAGTATAAGACTAATAAATGATGTGCATTTCATATAATAACGTCCAGAATGTTTGAATTAAGAATTATCTTCTTATTTCTCATGGCATAAAAATTGAAAACCTTAATAAAAATGTAAAGAAGGAGACTGTATCAACAGTCAGCTCCTACCCAGAAATAATCGTTGTTATTATATCAATATAGTTCTTCCCAGTCAAAAAATCATATTAAAGATACATGCTTATTTTTTCTTTTTGCTAACAAATGTCAGTTCCCTATTGGTGGCAGGCAAGGAAACTCATATTTACTGAATGCTTTTTATTTGCTAGACATGGAGTTGGATGTTCTACACACCTTCCCTAATCCATCAAGCCGATTGCTGTTTGTTTTGAGGAAGCCAAGCATCCTGGCCCCAGAGGTCAGTCTACATGCCTTGGGTCCTGCCCAGCACCTGTCTCCAGTCATTGAGAGAGTGCTTTGTCTTCTACAGGCTCCAAGTGAGGAAGTCAGAAAGGTTAAGGGCAGCCTGGGAAATGCTGAGAAGTGTTTTTTCTAATGGAAATGAAAATGGGACAGAGAAGGGCAGGAGGAAAGGGGGGACTGGATTAAAGCAATAGAAGGGACATTTTCTTACATTTATTTTTTCCCCGGCACTGTGTCATGTCTGTGTTTAGGTCTGCTTGTTCCGATGACGAGGCAGAGTTTCCCAATTAAACCATTATTTACAGCCTCGCTCATCCCAAACGTGTAACTAAGCTTCCTTTGGGTTTGCCTGACAGGCATTAGCTTTGCATCATCCTTGCTGTTTTGACAACATTTCCAGAGATGAAAACAGTTCTGCTATACTCCCAACTCCTTCAAAATGCCTTTTTTCCTTCCTGGGTCTTTGATTCATTGGTGTAAATAAATAAAGCCTGCCCTACCGCATCCTGCCTCTCCTCCCCTCTTTCCTCTCCAATTCAGGATTTCAATTTGAAAATGGTTATTTTTAGCCTTGTTCTCCACTGTGCCTGTTGCCTGTCCTCTGTCCTTGCCATGCTGCTGACTGCCAAGAAGGCAGCTGGAAAATCTGCAAACATTGCAGATAAGATTGACTGAAACGTGGGCTGCAGCTGCCGGAGACCCCGCCGGGGCTTGGAAGCAGGAGCTTCCCAAAGAGTTTGCTTTTTGGGTGAAGTTTTCCAACCACACCTCCATAGGGCAAAGGAAAAGGTAGATTACAAGCGATCCCTTTTTGGGTAGTCTTGGTACTCAGCAGTGGGTTCAGCCATCATGACTTTAGAAAATTGTGAACTCTGGGGTCAGGGAAAGGGCTGTTTTTGAAACTATGTCGGAGGTATGCCAGATCCAGAGGCGGTCCAAAGTGAAGGATTACATTTCAATATACTCAGAGGTCCTAATTTGATAACATATAGATTGTAAGTGGCTTATTGATGTGTTTTTCTTGGTGTGCAGAGTATTTTTAAAAAATGTATTTTAATTATTATTACTCAATTGTATATTTAATATTCAGTTATGTCTTCAACATGAAATTGAATATTACATATTTAATTAGGTGGTATGTAGTCAAAATATGTGTAAATACTATGTACCAAGAGCTGCTTTAATTTTTTTCTTATTTATGAATTTATTGCTATTTATTAATTAAGTCCTCAAACCCACATACTTATGATTCTCTGCTCAAATACAGGTGTTGGCAAATTCTTTCACTTATTCAAATTTCTTTCTTTTTTGTTTTATTGGTGCATTGTAATCATACATCTTGATGGGTTTCAGGGTGGTAGAAGTATACATGTACACATTGGTCAATTAGCCCTCCCCCAATTCCCAACCCCATTCCCTCCCTCTTTCCTCCCTCTTGTGCTCAGCATAGTAGTTGACTTTGACTGCTTTAATTTTTAATTTTAATATTTTTATGATGCTGGGGATTGAAACCAAGGGCATTCTATCTCTGAGCTACACAGCAACTTAGCGAGACCTTGTTTCAAAATAAAAAATAACCAACCAACTAACCAACCAACCAACCAACAAACAACAACCAAAACAAAAAACAAAACCCAAAATGCTTATCTTACAGTTTTACTGTAAAACTGGTGGTAGTGTAGTCAAAGTGCTTCTTAGAGAACATGACACATTAAATGTTCATCAGTATATTATGTCATATTAAGTTTTTATTCTATAGTGGTTGGTATTCATAATAATAGTGATGGGGTTGATAGTCTTTGTTATTATTATTAGAGAGTCTACTTGATGCCAAGGGAAGAGAAAACAGTGTCTCTATAAGATACGTCTCATGAAGGTCCAAGTAGCAGGACCAAGGATGGAAGAGAGTGCGATAAAGTGGCCCTCAGATGACGGGGTGTTGGGAAGGACACATAAAAAGGAAAAGCAAAGCAAGCAGAACCGCAAAAACCTCACTCTAAAATGCTTTCGTAAAATTTCTTCCCGTCATGGAAATATTGCAAAGCATTTCTCTGTATCCCTTATCTTTGTCGCTGATGGGAGAAGCAGAGAGATAGATTTTCGAGTTTGGATAAGGATTGATAGTTTCTCTTATACCCAAAGTAGAGCTAGAATCTGAAGCTCAAAGTCTAATTTCTAATCCCCTCTAGAGCACTTAGAATTCAGATACGACTTCTTTCTTTGTGCGGCTCGCCCAGCTCTGCATGAGTGTGATGCTCTAGAAGGAATGACGTGAGGGCCTCTCGCCAGAGCCGCCACGGTCCTGTCAGTGATTGTCGTCTGGATCTGTCCCATCGTGTCTCTATGAACATGTGATTTCATTGCTCTCAACAAAGATAGAGAACAGATGTCCTCGCCCCTGTTCTCTCGCCCTCCCTCCCTCCCTCCCTTTCTATTTTTTGTGGTACTGGGGATGGAACCAAGGGGCATTCTACCTCCGAGCTACACCCCCCAGCCCTATTTTTTGTTCTTTATTTTGAAACAGGGTCTCACTAAATTGTGGAGGGCTGAGACTGGCCGTGAACCTGCGATCCTCCGGTCTCAGCCTCCCAAGTACTGGGATTACAAGCGTTGCCACCACGCCCAGCTCACCCTCCCTTTCTATCCATTCTTCCCTCTAGAAAATACAAGGGGGTGTCGAACTAAAAGGACACAAGCCAAGCCCCCCCTTATATAATTTGGTTTAGAGATCTTTCTTTCTTTCTTTCTTTCTTTCTTTCTTTCTTTCTTTCTTTCTTTTTTCTTTCTGTACTGGGGATTGAAGCCAGGGGCATTCTCCCTCTGAGCTATACCCCCAGCCCTCTTTTATTTTCTGTTTCGAATCAGGGTCTTGCTAAATTGCTGAGGGCCACACTAAATTACTGAGGCTGGCCTCCAATCTGTGATCCTCCTGTCTCAGCCTCCCAAGGACTGGGATTACAGGCATGCTCTTCCTCTCAATCAGGTGAAAGTTACAGGCTCAACTGGGGTGATGTGTCCAAAAGTGGGAACTAAGAGAAAATTTCTGGCTTTTCTTTTTCCCTTCTGGGAATTCATTAGCTCTTCTATCCATAACAGCCTTCTGAGGGTCCTTTGGGAGCATGCCTCCTCCTCTTGCAGACTATGCGAGCCGACCCACGCAGGGGTCAGCTCCAAGGGTGGGCGAATGATCAGCCTGGCCAGTCAACTCATCCCATGACACCATTTTCTTGAGGGAGGGGCACATACCCCATTCAATCCAATCAGAACAAATACTTGGACTTTTTTTTGTGTGTGTGGCACTGGGGATTGAACCCAGGGGCATCCTACGTCTGAGCTACACCCTCAGCCCTAATTTTTTAAATTTTTATTTTAAAACAGGGTGTCTCTAGGTTGGTGAGAGTCACTATTTGCTGAGGCTGTCCTCAAACCTGAAATTCTCCTGCCTCAGCCTCTTGAGTACTGGGATTACAAATGTGCACCACCATGCCCGGCTAAGATTTGGACATTTACTGGGGAGATTGTTAGAAAGTTGTTCTCCTCTGCTCTGGTCTTGTTATAAAGATGAAAGATCGAAAGACTGGGGTTTTCCACATGGAGAGATCCTATTTGAGCATGAAACACATTGAAAGAGCAGAGCAAGGCAAGGGAGAAAAGAGAGAGAAGAGCTAAAAACAAACTCCACTACTAGCCTTTTTAGTGATTTGATTTGACAATTTCTCCCAATTTACTTAAGCCAGTTCGAGTTGAATCAGTAGTTTGCAAAACTGAGAGTCATGGCTGATGAATGTATATTCACAACAATTGGTCCCAATCCAAGCCCCAAGTCTCAGTTTGTTAATTTAGAAGGGGGGAAGGCAGACAGAGAGCCTTGAAACGGAGTGACCCAGAAATAGCGTATAGAGATGCACGCATGTGACAGAGTCTCGCGAACATCCAGGGTGTTGGCTGTGCTGACTTGGCGTTGGTTCTGAGCTATGGGATGTGACAGAAGGTTTGATGTGTGGAGTCAGAGGAAGAGCTAAGGATTACGACTTCTGACCATGGTGATTTGAGGTTGGAAAGCCCCAGTTAAACAACGGAAGTCGCACTTCCGGAGGCTGTGTGAAAGCTTAGCACCGTCACAATCAGATTCCATCAAGCTGCATATTCTATTTTTAATTGACTGTGTTCTTCTATGGTTTTAGTATAAGCATTGGCACTATGTAGGGGTGAGTTTTTTTCCTTTTTTTTTGTTATGGTACTGGGGATTGAACCCAGGGACATTCTACATCTGAGCTACACTCCCAGCCCTTAAAAAAATATACATATTTTTTGTTTTGAAATAGGTTCTCACTAGGTTGCTGAGAGTCTCAGTGCATTGCTCAGGCTGTCCTCATACCTGTGATCCTCCTGTCTCAGCCTCCCGTGTACTGGGATTACAGGTGTGTGCCACCACGCCTAGCTAGCGGCGAGTTTTAAATAATTATTTAGGCTGAAAAGTGTAATCACATGGATCTGTCTTCGTCTTAGGAGAGAAGGAGCGGGAAGATGGTAGAAGTTGAACTCAGCCCTTAAACGTTCTTGCCTCTCAGGAGTGCTGTGATTTTAGGAGGGTTCAGGTGCTACCCCAGGAAACTCCCAGTTACAAGGATGTTGCAGGGAGTCAGCCAGGCAGGTGAATGTAGAGTTTTTTAGATAACTGTGAAGCGCTTGGGGCAAGCCCACACTGCATCCCAACATAGACTTTAGGACAAGACACATGCCACCTCTGCCACTTCCCCTTCCCAAGTTAAATAATAGCAGTTACTCCAACAATCAGGATATGATTTTAATTTCCCAGAAGTCCTTGAGCTCAGGAACCAGTCCCATTCAAAGATGCATCTCCAGTTTTTTGCACAGTTCCCAGCACATATAAGGTGCTCATTATATTTTTGGGGTTGGAATTAATTTCTTCATCATGTCATCTTTGTTTGCACAGATTGAATATCCTTATCTGAAAAGCTTGGGACTAGAACTGTTTCTGGATTTTTTTAATTTTTAATTTTTTATGGTACTGCGGATTGAACCCAGGGTCATTTTACTTTTGAGCTACACCTCCAACCTTTTTTATTTTTTATTCTTTTGTTTTTGAAACAGTCTTGCTAGCTTGCTGAGAGTCTTGCTAGCTTGCTGAGGCTGTCCTCAAAGCTGTGATCCTCCTGTCTCAGTCTCCCTAGTACTGGGAATACAGGTGTGCACCACCACACCTGACTGATTTTGAAATATTTGCATATGCATAACAAGATATGTTGAGGGGAACTCCAAGTCTAGACATAAAATTCACTCATGTGTCATGTACACACCTATTGCCTGAAAGTAATTTGATACAATATTTTGAGTGCACCTAAAAATAGTGACTATGACTTATCACAGAAGGTCAAGTGTAGAATTTGCCACTTGTGGAGTTATCTCGGTATTCAAAACAGTTGTGAGCCAGGTGTGGTGGTACACACTTGTACTCCCAGTACTTGGGAGGCTGAGACCGAAGGATCTGGGTTTGCCGCCAGCCTCAGCTACTTAGTGAGGCTCTCCGCAACTTGGTGAGACCCTGTTTCAAAATAAAGAATAAAAAATAGGGCTGGAGCCGGGCATGGTGGCGCACGCTTGTAATCCCAGTACTTTGGGAGGTGGAGACCGGAGGATCCGGGTTCGTGGCCAGCCTCAGCTCTCTCTCTGTCTCTCTCTGTCTCTCTCTCTACTTAGTGAGGCCCTCCGCAACTTCGTGAGACCCGGTTTCAAAATAAAGTATAAAAAATAGGGCCGGGGGTGTAGCTCGGAGGTAGAACTCCCCTGGGTTCAATCCCCGCTACCGCAAAAAAAAAAAAAAAAAAAAAAAAAAAAAAAATAGGGCTGGAGGTGTAGCTTGGAGGTAGAATGCCCCTCGGTTCAACTCTCAGTTCCATAAAAAATTACATTCATAAACAAAACAAAACAAAACAAAGCAAACAGTTGTGAATTTTAGAGCATCTCAGATTAGGGAAGCTCAATATGTACATATTTTCCCTCATTCTGATTCTCCTTCTGAAGAATGCTATTTTTTATTTTAAACTCCACTCAATTCTACCTCATCTCGCTCTACTTCTCATACAAATGGAGAGAGATAGATGAAAGAGAGAGAGAGAGAGAGAGAGAGAAAGAAAGAGAGAGAGACACTGAGTTCCTGTGACAAGAGAAGCTCAGTCCTGGTGGCCAGAGCCAATCGGTTCCTAATTAAACGAAGCCCGGCTTGCGCTGGCGCGCGCTTGTCCTGATTCAAAAGCCACCTTGGCGTCCTGCCTCGTGATTGTGTCTTTCAGTGTGGGCAGGGAGGAGCCCTCTGCTCGGCTCCACTGCACACAGGGATAAAGGGAGAGGTGCACACGGGACGCTTTGTGATGAGGCAGAAGCCTTTCGTTACAGCGAGGGGAGGATCCGCAGTAATAGGAGACAGAACGGAAAGGCTGGGATCACAGGCGGGTGCGCTTTGAGCAGTAGACACTTTGCGCTCCCCAAGAAGCAGGAAAGAAGCCCGCAGAGGCGATTAAGCCAGTGATTGGGATGAGGGGTAGTCTGACATACAGTCTGTGTGTGGAAACCACACAGCGGGCTCACAGCGCTGGGCTGGACCTGTGGCTCGGCGCACCAACCCCAACACTTCATCACCCGGAGTCCGCCAAGAACCAGGGCTTTAATTTAACCGTGGCAGTGGACACTGGTCGCCAGATGTCCTGCTTAGACCTGCTCATTCATTCATGCGGCCGACAGATGTGTACGGAGCTCCCTCTACATGCCAAACCACTAGTGAGACGGCAGGGACTCAGGTGACCGAGAGAGTAGTCTCTTTCACTAGGAGAGCCCCCAGTTTAATGGTGGAAAATGATACATGATACCCTGGTGAGCACCTCCCAACCAGTGACTAGCATTTTCAGGGGCTGGGAGCCTGAGCTAATCCTCATTAGTGATTCGTTCATGTAACTACATTAGGAGGTCAATTCTATTTTTCTCTCTGCTTTACAGGTGGAAAGCCTCACAATCAACATTACCCAGATATCAGTTGCACAGCTGGGGTTCCAACCCATGTGGTTAAGAAGCAAGCACAGGTGTGGTAAGAACCCAGGGCTGATGGATTCGCCTTTCCTGGGGGGTGGGGGGCATTGGGAAACATGTTACCAAGTGGGTGCTGTTTGATTTGGGTGTTGAAGTGTCATTGACAGCGCTCGCAGTATGGAAGTGAGACTGGCCATTGGAAATATGACTGGATTCTTTTGTGAAGCCCCATTGGGTAATAGCTTTCATGGAACAGCTCATTTTGATAATGTAATTTAGATTTAGTTTTATAGCTTTAAGCAATATAATTTTGGCTTCAGTGTGATGTTCTCATTTTACTGACTCTTTTAGCAGGAGTGAAGGGGGTAAGAGAAGGTTAGAAGGGAGGATGGGTTTACAAAGGATCAGCTCTCAGAACCAGGCGTCACAGGATTTGGAGCAACAGTAGAGAGTCACTATGGAAGTTGAGCCCCTCGCGATCGCTGCAAATGAGATTAGGGTGTGAGCACCTGGTTTTATCATCCACCCGATGTGGGGCATACAGGTGTTTCCACTTGGCTCAATAGGGCTAAGTTTCAGAAGACAAAAATGCTGTAAGATCCTTTGATTCCACCGGTTCATAGGATCCTGAGGCTGTCTTAATGTTGATCATCTCATTTCCAGCTAAACGGTCTCCCAGGCTCCATTCCTGACTTCCTCAAATCTGTCATTCTACCAGTAACCAAATTAAAATCATAAAAAGCAACTTTTTAATGTTACTCCTTTGTTTCAAAATTCTTGAGTCTTTAGAATAAAAATCCCAAACCATTAGTGCATAAGTCAGCTTTCCACTGCTGTGACAAAATACCTGAGATAAACAACTTGTAAGGAGGAAAGGTTTGTTTTGGTTCGTGGTGTCCCAGGTTTCAGTCTGTGGTTGATGGGCTCTGTTGCTGTTGGACTGTGCAAAGGAAGAACATCATGGTGGGAACATGTGGCAGAGGAAAAGGCTCCCTTCATGGCAGCTGGGAGGCAAACAGAGAGAGGAAGGGGCGGGGCCCTGATATTTCCTTCAAGGGCAAGCCTCCAGTGACCTAACTTCCTCCTATTAGGCCACACCTCTTAAAGGTTCCACCAGCTCCCAACAGCACTACAGGCTTGTGACCAAGCCTTCAACGTATGGGCCTTTGGGGAACATTTGTCTAAACCATAGCAGTCAGCAAAGCATAGATGTCTTCTGTTTGTCTCTCTGGCTCTAATTATTTTGTAATCTAGAGTCTCTCCTCCTCTCCACCCCCAGTGCTAAGATCCAGGGTCTTGCATATCTTGGGACATTCTTGCTGTCCCTCACTCGTACACACTTCCCTCATCTCCCAATCCTCTTTTCCTAGGGATTTCATATTAAACAGCCTCTCTGACTCCCTTAAGTACTGGGTGAGGGTCACCTCTCCTCTGTGTCCCCATAGCACCTACTTTACCATGAACCACACAGGACTGGAAAAGGCACTGTGTGGGTTTGCAGGCTTGTGAGCACCAGAGCATCTTTGGTCACTTGAAAGGGGAGGCACTTCTGGGCACAGCGGTACACACTTGTAGTCCCAGTACTTGGGAGGCTGAGTCAGGAGGATAGCAAGTTGGAGGCTAGCTTCAGCAACCTAATGAGACCCTCAGCAACTTAGTGAGACCCTGTTTCAAAATAAAACAATAAAAAAGGCTGGGGAGTGTAGGTCAGAGGTAGAATGCTCCTGGGTATTTAATCCTTGGTACAAAAAACCCCATAAAAACAAGGAGAGATATTGAGCAAATATTTTATGAATGGATGAGTTGGATGAATGACAAAGTGAGAAGAAATTCACTTGAAAGGTTATGGAAAAATTGGACTAGGATGCAGTTTGGGGGGCATGGTGGAGCATACCTGTAATCCTGGTACTTGGGAGGCTGAGACAGGAGGATTGTAGGTTTGAGGTCAGCCTCAGCAACTTAGCGAGACCCTGTTTCAAAATACAAAATGAAAAGGGTCAGGGTATTTAGAATGCCCCTGAGTTCTAACTAGACCGCAGCTCTGGTTGTGAGTTGACGTGTTCTGCTCGGTTGGAATCGTGTCAGGCATAGCTCTTGGCTTCTCAGTCACCCTCCCCGGTGGGATCACTGGGGGAAGAAGATCTTTGCTGTGGCAACAAATAAAAATTACAAATTTCTTTTATTATGGACTAGCCCCCTTTTAATTTTTTAGTTTGTAGTAATTTCAAAATGACAGAAAAATTATAAGACGAGTACAAAGAATTCCAGATATTATTCAGCCAGGTATTTCAAATGTTAGCATTTTGTCACCTTTTTTTTTTTTTTTGCAGTACTGGGGATTGAACTCAGGGGCATTCTACCTCTGAGCTACACCCCCAGCCCTATTTTTTAGTCTTTATTTTGAAACAGGGTCTCACTAAGTTGCGGAGGGCCTCACTAAGTAGCTGAGGCTGACCGCCAACCCAGATCCTCCGGTCTCAGCTTCCCAAGTACTGGGATTACAAGTGTGCGCCACCATGCCAGACTTAGCATTTTGTCACATTTGACTTATTATTCTCTCTCCATCTATGTTTTTTTCTTCCAAAACACTTGAAAATAGTTATGGTGTCTCTTTAACCCCCAGTACTTTAATGTAAATTTTTGAAAACAAAGACATTTTCTTGCAGTACAGTGATCAAAATCAGGAAGTTCATATTGCTACTACACCACTATCTAATTGTATAGAACTTATTCAAGTCAAAGTTCTTTTATAAGAAGCATTCAAGTCAGGCGTGGTGGCACATGCCTGTGATCCTAGTACTTGGGAGGCTGAGACAGAAGGATCACAGGTTTTATGACAGCCTCAGGAACTTAGTGAAGCCCTCTGCAACTTAGTGAGACCCTGTTTCAAAATAAAAAAAAGTAAAATAGGGCTGGGGGTAACTCAGATGTAGAATGCCCCTGGGTTCAATCCTGAGTACTGCAAAAAAAAAAAGTGACAAAATGCTAACATTTGAAATACCTGGGTGAATAATATCTGGAGTTCTTTGTACTAGTCTTATAATTTTTAAATTTGGGATTTCTTTTTGTTTTGGTGGTACTGGGGATTGAGCCCAGGGGCATTGTACCTCTGAACTATACCCCCAGCCCTATTTTTATTCTCTATTTTTGAAACAGGGTCACACTAAGTTGCAGAGGGTCTCACTAAGTAGCTGAGGCTGCTTGCAAACCCACGATCCTCCTGTCTCAACCTCCCAAGTACTGGGATTACAAGTGTGGGCCACCATGCCTGGCTTAATTGGGATGTCTTTGAATCAGAAACTTGCCGTTAGAAAATCAAGAATCAGGACCCTTTCTGGGAGTAGGTAGAAAAAGATAGAGATTAAGATGGATATGGAGAGAGGGAGGGAGGGAAAGATGAGAGAGAAAAAGGGAGAGGGAGAGAGAGAAAGAATGAATATGAAAGGAGACTTCAGATGTCCACGTGAGGATGGGCACTTAGCCCCACTGCCTTCTGTTCAGCTTTCAAAGTCCCTAGTCCCTATTTCCTGGACTGTGAGAAAAATCTGCCACACGCACCACTGCGTCTTTTTGGTGAATAAGCCAGTGTGCCTTTCCACATTCCTTCATCGTGGTTTAGGACACACACACACACACACACACACGCATACACATGCACGCATACACATGCACGCACACACACACACACACACTCATGCACGCACACACACCGCCAACTGACCTTTAATAGACATTCTCTTTTAGAAACTGAGCAGAGCTGTGCTTTCTCCTGTGATGCCAGTGTGCCTTTCCAAATAATTCTCTTTTCCGTCCTTCTGTTTATTCCTCCCTCTTAGATAACAACTAAGTGTGAATAAATAGCCCCCCCCCCGAACACAAATGAACACTCTTTGCCCAGTGTGCATCTATAATAAGAAAAAAAAAAAACAGGTGGGAAACACCTGGCCTGAACTCTGTCCCTCCCCTCGATGTCTAGGCATGGCTGCCATTCAGCCATCCAGGCCGCGGTGTCAGGGGCTGCTGGGACCTCGTCGCTCTTCAGTTCTCATTTTCCATCACAGTGATCACGCCATCTGCTTTTTGTCACTTGCTCTTATCAGACACGCCACCGCGGGCCACACTGGATGTGACAAGCAGGCAGCAGTCTGGTCTGACTCAGACGTCCCCGGGAGTCGCACCCACCCATCCCTCTCCTTATAAATGAAAGCTTCTTTTTTGGCATCGTGAGACCTAGGCCTGGAACATGAGAGCAGCGCGTGGAGAAATACAGGGAAAGAGGGCCAAAGCTGTGTCTGTCCAGAGAGCAATCATTGTGCATTCATTCATGATTCCCTGCTATATGGTCTTGATCTGTTTAGAAACAGAATATACTTAGCTACAAACGATATCTAAATGCAAGTCTAGCCTCTCAAAAACTATGAAAAAATTGGCAGCTAAAAGTAGTGATGGAGTCAGAATCAACATTTTGGTGTTTGATAATATTCTCTGGCTCAATGACTGCATCTCTGGTTCAGCGGATAATATTTCTTGGCACTCATTAAATCAGATGACTTTTTAGTTTAAAAAGATCTCAAGGATGGACGACTCCAGTTCCTTCTTGGTCTTCCCATGGCCGTGCCTCAGTTTACTCTGTTGCGATGCCCTTCCCCTCTGGTGTTGCTAAGTTTCATGTGGCGGAGAGCACTGGCCCTTGGTCCTAAACCCGTGGAGGAATCTGATGTTCACTGAAAGGTGTCCACTTTTTCCTGCCTGTAGGAATGAATATTTTCCATGACCTTCTAACCACAGAAGAGATTCTACATACAAGATGTCCTTCTGTGGGTTAGGGGCAGAGACTGGAGTCAGAGAACAGCAATGAACCAGGCTGTGGACCCAGAGCTCTGACAGGGAGGAGCTCTTTGCCCTGTCTGACTATGCGGGCCATTGCTGAAATGACCTACAGATGCGGAAATTCTCCTTTGTTCTGGGACTAAGACCACAAGGAGAGTTTTTATTGTAACTCTTCTCTTCTGGCAATAATGAAAATGAAATATTAAGAGCTCTTCATTACAGGCCTTAGGGAAATACGCAAATATGTTACAACTTTCTAAAATATGTCCTGATTAAATATCTCATTTCTCCACTTCCATAATCGGGAGATAATAGACCAACTGATTGTGCTAAATGGATTCCAGCGAGCCTCACTGTCTTCTTCCATCAGGGGGAATACTTATCCCTCCATCGCATCAGCTTCGTCTACAAAGGAGAACTTATTCCTGTGATTAAAAGTAAATTTTTTTCAAGAAAAAAGAAGAACCTGGCAATCTAAGCTTTATTTCTGAATTATACAAGAATATTTATGTATGCATATATAGCTATAGATGTAAATGTAGACATGCATTGGGCCATAAAGTTGAAAGCTATCATTCTGGCTTAGGGGAATTAAGGATTTTTTTTGCATCCTTCTTAATGTTTTTCTTCATTTTGGGAGGTTTATTTTTAGTAAGATCAGTGCATTTTTTATGAACAAAAATAAACAAACATTATAAAACATTTAGTAATAATTCCCAATTTCTAGCATGAGGTTGTGGCTTGTTTTCAACTCCTAAATACCTCCAATACCATGCACCTGTGAAGGAGAATTCAGTTAAATTCAACAAGTAAGAGGGCTGAGGATGTGGCTCAGTGATCGAGCTGCCTGGCATGCTTTGTTCCTGGGTTTGATCCCCAGCACTGCACAAAAACCAAAACCAAACGAACAAAACCCCCCAAACTACAAATAAGGATAGAACATATATTATATGCCAAACATTGTGCTGAGATTTGGATATAAAAACATGAGACTAGCTCTGTGGGCAAGGCTTTTTTTTTTCCTGTGGTACTGGGGATTAAATCCAGGGAATTCTACCACCGAACTATACCCACAGCCCTTCTTAAGTTTTATTTCGAGTTGCTGAGGCTGGCCTCGAACCTGTGATCCTCCTGTCTTAGCCTCCCAAGTACTGGGATTATAGGCCTGCACCACTGTTTATTTTGAAACAGGGTCTTGCTAAGTTACCACTTGCTGGCCTCAATCTTGCGATTCTCCTGTCTCAGCCTTGAGTATTGGGATTACAAGTTTGCAGCACTGTGCCCAGCTCAGGCAAGACTTTTTGAGCTTGAATGTCCTAATATTTCATGTGATAATAGTAAAAGATATAGATGAGGTGTTGGAAATGGAGAAATCACCTTTATTTGGAACAAGCAGTTAAGGTCTTTCCCAAATGCCTGAACAGGCTTTTGCAGGATGAGTACAAGCTTACCATCCACGAGCAGTGAAGGCGATCACTCCAGCCAGTGGGAACGGTGTGTGCAAAGCAAGGAAGCCCAGTACTGCTTCGTGTGTAAGGACAAACAAGAACTTTTGGATCGCTGGAGTATAGAGGCGTGGGATAGCATAAGGGTGAAAAGACCAATATGGTGTAGATTGTGAAGATCCATGAAGACTGGTCCAGGAACTTGTCCCTTATCTCACAGGAAATGGGGAACTGATGAACGAGAGTGAGGGAAATAAAAGACAACTGCAGTTAGTCACTCCCAAGCCTTTTGCTTCCCTCCTGTCCAGAGCTTTTGCTACTTAGCCACAGAACACGGGTGATCATACCTCAGAAGAAGTCTGCCAGCATTCATTAAGACTGACGCTTAATCTCAGCTGACAACATCAATGTCAAAACCCGAGCTTGGAGCTGGCAGGATTTCAGCACAGGAGTCTTTGGAGCCTCCATGAACTGGTTCAATAAACAATCTTGCTGTGAAACACAGAGCTTGGCATTTAGAAGGGTTTTGGCTGGCACATCCACAAAGCTGCAGCGTCCTGTCCAGTGACTAATTCCACTGTGAAATGTTGAAATCCAGCTCTTAGCTCCAAGAAAGCATGTAGGCTTCTATTTGCATGCAAATCACTGCCATTCACGTGTGACCTGCAGCAGGTACCAGCTCTGCCAGATGGAGTAATTGGGGTAGGACCATCCTCCTTGCTAAAGGCCACAGGTATCCACATGTGCACAGTGTCGCTCATTCCCACTTTCCATATCACCCCCTGGGGAATAATTATTTTAATAATGGGCCTCAAGGAAAGGGGACTCCATCCTACCCCGTCATCATCTAGTAAGTGAAATGGTGCTAATTAGTGTAATACCGAGCTAGTGTAATATTTGATGCAATTAGTAAATTGAGTCATAGATATTGAGAGGCATAACAGGGGACGCAGTAAATTGATAGATCAAGAAAACTCCCTTGGATGCTGAGAAAGTACAGATTGCAGCAGTTCTCAAGGAAAACCACTGTGGTTGCAACTCACGCGATGGTGCCCTGTGGTGGTGTCTAGTTTGTGAATCTAGAATGAGTGTCCATCACCCCTCCACCTTTTCCTAGCCAGTAGATTTTGAGCAAGTCACCTAAGTGTCATCTTTGTCCTTTGTAAAGTGAAGATAGAAGCCAGGCGTGGTGTTATAAACCTGTAATCCTAGTACTTGAGAGATGAGACAGGAGGATCTTTGGTTCAAGGCCAGCCTCAGCAACTTAGCGAGACTCTCAGTAACCTAATGAGACCCTGTTTCAATACAAAAAAAAAAAAAAAAGGACTGGGGATATAACTCAGAGGTAGAATGCCTCAGGGTTCAATCCCCAGTATCACACACACACACACACACACACACACACACACACACACACACAGGCAGGTTTAATCCTCTCCTGGTCATATGGGGTGGGTCTGATTTAAGTAATTTAACAAACTGACTGATACGCCCTTGGGTTCAATCCCCAGTACTAAAAAAAGAAAAAGAAAAAAAAAAGTGGGAGAGGGACACAAACAGGGGTCCCCGAGGAAGAGCAGGTCTATAAAAATTACACGTGCGATGCCTCCCCTTCTCTACCGCTGACTCCTTCAAAGGCAGCAGAGGGAGCTGCTAGAATCCAGCCACGTGGCCCGTGGGAGCTGGAGATCATGCAGATTTTTTGACAAAGGTTCCAAAAACATACACTGGAGAAAAGGCAGCCTTTCCAACAAATGGTGTTGGGAAAACTGATTATCCATTTGGAGAAAAATGGAATTAAGCCCAACCTCTTACCTTGCACAAAAGTCAACTCAAGATGGACGAAAGACCTGGAAATTAGACCAGAGACTGAAATTACTAGCGGAGGGTATAGGTCCACCACTAGCATATAGGCACAGGTAGAAACTTCCTCAATAAGACCCCCAAAGCTCAGGAAATTGAACCAAGAATTAATAAATGAGATGGCATTAAACTAAAAAGTTTCTGCTCATCAAAGGAAACCATCAAGACTAAAGAGAGAGCCTACAGAATGGGAGAAGATCTTTGCCAGCTACTCCTCTGATAGAGGACTAATATCTAGACTATACAAAGAACTTAAACGACTTTACACTAAAAACCAAATAACCCAATCAAGAAATGGGCAACTGAACTAAATAGATACTTCACAAAAGAAGAAATACAAATGGCCAATAAATACATGAAAAAATGTTCAGCATCATTAGTTTTTATTCTTTCCTTTCAGAGAACCTGTTCTCGTCACTGCCTTTTGGCTGCTCTGGAATTTCTTCCAGTTCAGCAAATGACTTATATTCCTGAACACCAAGATGGAAAGAGTCTGTTTTTTCCCCCAAGGGGCCGCTGGCCTCAGGCCTAAGGAACAACCGTCACTGCCTGTCTCTCTAGGTGTCCCTGGACATTGGGAATCACTAATTGCAGTTAAGGCAGATCTATATGGTCAAGGTGACTCTTTCTCATTTATTAAGGGTTGTTTCCAGGCAAGATATCCTATTTTTAGACCTCACATTTGTTGCTTTGAGCTACTTTTACCTCCACTGTCTCATTTATCCTCAAGTAGGGCAAAGAAAGACCCAGGCTTGGAGTAGTTAAGTGGCAGATCATTGTGGTGGATAACTGGACTTCAGACTCAGAAATCCTGGGCTCACTGGGTGTGGTGGCACACACCTGTAATCCCAGTACTTGGGAGGCTGAAATAGGAGGATCCCAGGTTCAAGACCAGCCTCAGCAACTTAGTGAGACTCTCAGCAACCTAGTGAGACTCTGTTTCATAACAAAACAGGGTGTAGTAGAGAAGTAGAATGCCTCTGGGTTCAATCTCTAGGATGGAAAAAAAAAAAACAACCACAACAGCAAAACAAACAACCCCCTCCAACTCAAAGCCCTTTCCTCTACCCCAAACTGCCTATTAGGACCCAAAAAGGATTCTAGGACTCATTTAAAAGTTCAACTTATTTTGGCATGGGGACAGGAAGGACTTGTTCCACTAACATATTACCAATCACACATAGCTCTTTTACTGCCTATTGAATAAGAAAATGATTTAATAAAAATCAAACATCTAAAATAAAATATGCTTTCTGGATTTTTTCTTTGTGGTACTGGGGATTGAACCCAACAGCATTGTACCCCTGAGCTATACCTCCTGTCCAAGTTTATTTTTTATTTTGAAACAGGGTCTCACTAAGCTGCCAAGGCTGGCCTTGAACTTGCCATCCTATGTCTCAGTCTCCTAAGTACTCAGATGGCAGGCATGTGTCACCACACCCGGCTAAAATGTGCTTTCTGTTTATAAAGAATTATATAAAAATAAAATCTCAAGCTTTTGTGTAATTTTTTGCTAAAGGAAACACAGCTGAGAACCCCAAAATAATGTTCAGAGATTCCCTTGACTTCAGTTTGAGACAATGTCATTTAAGAACACTAGAATTTTATCTCATGAAAATATATTTAAATAGAGATTCGTCCCTGCAGGAGAAAGCTTCCACTTTGAAACTGGTAAAATTTTATTTTTAGATCCCCAGCAAAATGAAAATTTAACATTGAAACATCGAGAGTCCCAGAGATAGTCTGGATTTCTGAGCACGCCTTCTTATATCAGGGTTTGGAAAACACTTTCATAAATCAACGCTGATGATACAAGAGCAGTTCATCCCATCTGAGATTCAGAATGGTGATGCTTCACGTGAATGAATCTCTTGAGACGAGGGAGATAGTGAAGGGGTAAATATGGAGGGAAGAGGCAGCAGCAGGTGCTCAGGACGGCAACCTTCTCTCGACAGCATGTGATGTGTATGGCAAGAGCTTTTCCTCTTGCTCACATCGTAGGGCATGACATGTTCTAGGAAAAGGGGGGGGGTAAGCCTGGACTATAAGTAGTGCCAATTACTGGGGAAGTCATGGGAGGGGAGGACAAAATAAGAGATTAGCTATGAAGGAGCTTGAATGTATATTAAGGGGTTAGGACCAGTCTAGGTCAGTTTCTCTCTCTCTCTCTCTCTTTCTCTCTCTCTCTCTCTCTTTAAAAAAGACTCATTCAGAAGACAAATATATAACTAAGAATAGGGGGTTCACCTCCAGTGGAAAGTGGGGAGATGGGCAGAGGCTTCCTAAGTTTCCAACAAGCACAATCTGAAGCCCTGCTCTAGGTAATGGGGAACCAGATTTCTGTTTAAGAAAGGTCACGGGCAGCTGTCTGGGGGAAGAAGGAAGACCACAGTCTCCCCCTGCGATGGACGCTGTGGTGGTGAAAATCCGGAGGAAAGATGGAGGCGCCGTCAGAACTAGGGGCAGAATCAGCATCATGTCACAACTTCTTTTTTTTTTGTTTTTAATTGAGCTGGGAGTGTGGCTCAAAGGTAGAATGCCTCTGGGTTCAATACTCAGCACCAAAAGAGGAAATATATATAGTATCTATGTGACTATAAGGTTTTACTATTACTGACTGTATGCATATATATATATGCTGACTGTATATATATAGTACATCACTGTATATGAGAGTACATTATAGTAATATAATATATTACTGACTGTATGTATATATACATAGTAATAGTACTGCTAGTAATATATATATATTAATAGTAATAGTACTGTTTGTATATACATATGTATGTATGTATGTATATATGTATGTATGTATATAGTACTGGGGATTGAATCCAGGATGCTCTATTGTTGAGATACACCCCCAGCCCTTTTTATTTTTTATTTTTTTCCAGACAGATTATATATATATATATATATATATATATATATATATATATATATGTTTAATTGGTACATTGTAATCATACAACTTGATGGGTTTCAGGGTGGTAGAAGTATACATGCACACCACAGTCATTAGCCCTCCCCCAATTCCCACCCCCATTCCCTCCCCCTTCCCTCTTTCTCATGCTCAGCATAGTAGTTGACTTTGGTGTATTTGCATATGTACATCCTGTGCATTAGGGTGTTTCCCTCTTCCCCCCTCCCATCCCC